>JAJPWW010000340.1:0-123512 GCA_028673005.1 Tanypteryx hageni | reverse complement strand
GGGTGACGTACATGATGTGTGAGACAAGTGGTGACATGACAACAGATATGAAAACCAATGATGGATACGGAAATAATGATGTTAAATAGTGGACAATGGATATGAGAAATGATGACTTGGGAAGTCAATGGATATCGAGTGTCCACTATATAGCATTGCATACAGAAAAATGAGATTTTTTTATGCTTTTAACCTCTCCTTTCTTCCCTTTGTTTGTGTAATTTTCTTTCTGAGAATGTTGCATTACATAGGTCATATCTAATATGTATATATAAAAGCCAGTTTCTTGCTTGCTTTTGTGTGTGTGTAATTCTATAGCTCAATAACTTCAGAATGTAAAAACAAGTGGGAGGTGTAGTTTTAACCGCAATTGAGAGTATGGTGGTGTGATAAGGTTTTTAAACTGATTTGATTGACCAGTTTCATTTATTAAAAGTTTTTCTCTTTTAATTTTTTCCATTTGAATAACATGGAAATGATTTCAGCATATTTTTAATTTGCATTTTAAAATTAGTTACAATCGAGCTCCAAACTTTGGACTTAAATGATTGTACACCTGAAATTACAAATTTTATTTTGATTGAAGAGAGAATTCGAATTCATACCAAAATATCGCTAAAATACATTTTGAAGCTTAGAAACTGCCCATTTTTCATAGCTCTAACAATGAAAAATTATGAGTGATATGACAACATAGGTGCATTGTTGTTATCAATAAGAGTCTAATGTTTATAAATATGAAAAAATATCCTTGCTATGCTAAATTTCATATGTTTTGTTTACATATCAACAAATATGTTTATTTTTTGGAAGTTTTTTAGATGACGATAATCATTGCATTCATTTCACCAAAGCCTACTTATACTTTGGCAAACTAGACACGTGACTTAAATCAACTTTTAATATAATACAAGTACAGTGTGTCCTTGGTTTAACATTGCTTTGATTAACATTGATTTGCGTTAACGTCATTCAAAAATTATTACCCATATTCGACTTAACGTCTTTGATGATTCGAATTAACATCATCCTAACTCAGCACTGAAATAACGCATGAAAAAAATACTGACTGATACTGACACTTGCACACATCTGTTGTGCTGTGCTTCTCCAGTTACTGCAGATCTCATTATTTGAGTGGGAAAAGTGTTTTGAATTGACGTATTTTTATTAAATTTGCATTATTTGTGGGGTGGTGGTGGTAGAGTGGTTAGAGCATTGGCCTCCAACACAGCAGTACCAGATTCAAACATGGCAGAGGTCACATTTTTCAACCCGGGATCTTCCAATCCCCTACTTGTGTGATTTGAGGAGGCTGCGCAAGTCGGCATTTCATCCTTCAGAAGAGACATTAAGCAGTTGGTCCCCTTGGTGGTCTTCATAAAAAGTAGGCTAATGCCAGCACCAGGTTTCCCTCCTCCCTTGTGAGTGTGTCTGGTGTATAAGAAATTGTGGCTATAATAATCTGAGAGATTGATTAGCCAAAAATACACACAAACAAACAATTGTATTGTTTGCATGGTGATATTTTGTAGCAGTGGGTCCAAAGATTTGTAGTTATGGCCTCCTCAAAATCCCCTCAGTAGTCATTAAAATCCTCTTTATTACCTTTAATAGAGACCTTACAATCTTTCTGAGTTTTGCAGAAAGGAAAATCTGCTGAGTGCCCTATTTATAAACTTGAAATTATTCTGCACTATTGGGATAGCTTGGGTTTAATATCTCCCAATTTTATTATTGTTTGTATCCAGTGTTGCCGATATACATGCAAATAAAATATTATTTCACCTTTGTGGTAGCCCTGCTCTTAACCTCCATTTTAAAAATCTTGATTTCATTTTGGTATTTTGTACAAATCATATATATAAAATTTAGTTGACACCCGTTGAGCCAATTCCTTCCAAATCCATCGTTACTGAAAGAATTTAATTTGTAATTATGGCACTCCTGTTTAGTTGATCCAGTCCAGATTTGCTGTTATGGTTTTATATATATGTGCACAATAAATATTATAATTTGGTTAAAATTGATGCAGACAGTTCAACACTAACACTTGTCAAAAGAAATTTGTTATTACTTTTACTGTGGCTGCCCTGCTATCTATATCAATCCTAAAAATCTTGATTTTGTTTTTTATGTTGCACAACTCCTTTATACAAAATTTTGTTGAAATCGGTGTGGCCAATTCCTTCTAAATTCATAATTACCGAAAAGTTTACCTTTGCAGTTGCGGCGCCACTACTTAGTTAATTGGGTCGAAATATGTCATTTTGGTCATGAATTTATGTGAAAATTCTATGTACCAAATTTGGTTGAATTCAGTGTGGCCAATTCCTTCCAAAAGCATAATTACAGAAAAAATTTATTTTGCAATTCTGGCACCCTTGCTAGGTCGATCCAGTCCAAATATGTAATTTGGCCATGAATTTATGTGAAGATTCTATGTACCAAATTTGCTTGAAATCAGTTTGGCCAATTCCTTCCAAAAGCATAATTACCGAAAAAATTTATTTTGCAATTCTGGCACCCTTGCTAGGTCGATCCGGTCCAAATATGTCATTTTGATCATGTATTTATATGAAGATTCTATATACCTACCAAATTTGGTTGAAATCAGTTCAGCTAGTTCTTTCCTGATACGAGTATATGCGTATTGGTAGATGAACATCTCCGAAATTTGGACTGACCGTTCCATGGGGACCCCTCGAAATTGTGAAATTTGGATCAGCCCTTACATTATGATCCTTGACCCCATAGACTGATTTTATCCATTTTAGGCTTGAAAATGTGCCTTATCAAAACATTGTTATTGGTGGAGAATTAACCAAAATTAGTCAATTGGTTGCTGAGATATCTTTAAAAAACCGACATTTTGACCAACAATGGAGACCCTTGGACTCCCGTTGGCCAATGTGAATTATTTTTGACACTGCAACTCTCAGGATCAACCTGAAGCTGCTGCCAAATTTTAAAACCTCCTACGTTTATTTTCTAAAGAATTATAAATGCCACAGACACACACAGACAGCTTCTTTTATTATTATAGATTATTATGATATACACTATCCTACTTAATTTTGAAAAACTATTTTCAACTATTTTATTTATTTTATTTTCAACTATTCAACTATTTTCAATAGCTGAATTTGATCCTTTCATTAAACAACATATTGAAAGTTGAGAATCAAATAAAATTTATTACCTATCGAAAACTTTATGAAGAAATCATGAAATAGATGAGTAAACAGGTGTTAAAAATAGTAAATGATATTAATACCGAAGATATTAAGTATATTCCATATTTATGGATTCAACACCAGATGCATTGCATACTGACCAGTTTATGTTATTGTTCCAAAGGAAATATATATGAAAGATTTGTTACATTTTGTCAAATACAAAGTCATTCTGGTGTTTCCTTATTCAAGCATTTAAAGAACTTTTTAGAAGAACATAAATTGCCTATTGAAAATTGCTGTGGCCTATCATATGATAATGTTGCCAATATGTTAGGGAGGAATAATAGACTACAGACTCATTTAACACTAGAACGGCCAGACTTCACGAACACCCTAAAATGGCCAATGAGACAAAAATGTCCCATATTGAATTAAGAGTTTTGCATGTTAATACCAGGTTTTTGTTTTGAACCAAACAAACGAATCATATGTTGCTACAAGTATATATATAATTTTTTCTTGCAAATACAGTCTCATACAAGATTAGATTTAATGACGTAATATAGTGATAATTCATTAATTTTTTAATTTAACTTCTGTTTTAGAAAATTAAGTGCTTTTCATTTGAAAGCGATATACAACACACATTGGTAATTATTAGATCACCAAACAGGTAGATACAGTAACTATATTAATGAAAGAACAAGTATAGTCAAGTAGAAAAATTTAAGCTCCTTTCTCATAATTACTCATAATTTGTTAAGAACAAAAGTCTACTTCTTTTTTCATCATTTATACAGATAAATCAACAAAATAAACTGAAAAGTATTTCCTTTGTTGATTCATCAATATGTTATTAGGTATAATATACTTATAAGAATTAGAAACTGTAAAAGAGACAATCATGGTTTTTCAGTCATAATCACTCATTCACGCAGTCAGACAAAGGTCTTTCTTTCCTTTCTGATGCACTTCTTGCATAGTACATTTCTGCATATAAAGCATTTAATTGTACTCTTCTCTTCTTTGTAGTTTTTTTTAATCTGGCAATGTCGTAGATCGCTCTCTGTTGCAGGATCCACAGGTTCCCCTTCTTCAGCATGAGCATCACCAACTTGAGCAGGTGCGTTCAATGCTCCGCTCTCAACATTATCTTTACATAGTTCTTCAGATAATTTCAACAAGAAGTCTTTCCATTAAATCTTGACTTTGGTAATATTCTTGTACAATACTCATGCATTTATACCAGCTAGATTAAGGATATTGTAAAACATGCATACAGGCCACCTCCAGGACATTGCATTGTTTGAGTATTTACGAGCCATTTGATCTACGTCAACCCCATACTTCGTTTCTTTGTACAAGGACACGGTTTCTGGCTTTTATTTGGCTTCTGTCCCAAGTTGTTTCAGGGTGTAGAGTGCTTAAAATAATGGCATTCTTATTCACTTTACCTTGGTAAACTGTGAGCATAGTATCTCCATTTTTCAGTACCTGGGTGTCATACAAAGCTCCATATGAATTTTCACAGCCAAGGGGATTTCTCTTCTCCTCCAGTTTACTGTACGAACCAAGCTAGTAGATTTAGTGTTTAGATTATCAGCCAATTCTAGAGAAGTGAAGAAATTGTCACACGTCACATTTCTTCCTTTGTTCAGGAATGGTTCCATCATTTTCATTACTACGTATGGGGGAAGGCGCTGATCATTTGTTCGGAGTTCATCTTTGCCAAGATAAGGGAATGCATTCAGTATATACTTTGTTACTATGTCTACAGCAACCCAGAACTTCTGCCCATACTTATCGGGCTTGGAAGCCATGAACTGAATGGATCAGCACATAGCTTTGGTAGGAAAGAGTTGCTCATCTACTGATATGTAAGCTCCAGATCTGTAACAAGTCTGAGAGTTTTGAATGAACCTATTCCAAACTTTTGAAATAATGGAAAACTTGTGAGCTTCTAATGGCTCAGACCTGGTGGACTTGCCATAGAATCTGAGGTATCTGAGTATCTCTTGGAAACGATTCCTTGACACGAACTTATCACATAATGGCAGTCACATCTCAACCGAGGCAGTGGGGAGGGCAAAATTTTCTCTGTGCGTAACTAGATTAATATCATGAAAAGTCATGAAGACTAGCCACAGTCCAAAAAAATTGTGTTTGGCAGTGATCTTAACTTAAAAATGGGACAAAAATGTCCCATTGACCGTTCTAGTGTTAAAAGAACATAACAAATTAGCTGATTATGTACCTTGTGCAGCTCATTCATTAAATTTGGTGAGTGTTTGTGCTGCTAATGCTGTGGCAGATGCTATCAATTTTTTTGGTACAATTCAACAGAATTACATTTTTATCATATCATTCACCCACAGATGGGCTATTGTATCTGAACATTTTAAGAGTTTAAATTGCAGTCATTAAAAAACTTGAATCAAACAAAATGAGCCAGCCATTATGAAACTGTAAAAGCCTTCAAATTTAGCTATAAATCAATAATAGATATTCTTAAAACCATAGATGAAAATTTTGAAGAAAAATCAGACTGCAGAAGATAAGCAAAAAAATACATTAAAAATGAATAATTTGGAAACTACGATTTTATTAGAATTTTGGAGGAAATATTAGAGAGATTTAACAGTGTGTGTGTGCATTTTTGGCTAATCAACCTCTTGGATTATTATAGTAGATATTTAACAGTGTTAGCAAAGCTTTGCAGAAACCTGGCTTAGATTTATGTCCAGGTTTTGCATTACTATCCTCATTAAAAATAAAGATTCAATCAATTTCAGCGGAGAAATTAATAGAATACGAAAAATTTGCTTAAAGTGTATGTCATGAAATAAACGACCAATATAGTGATACAAAAAAAGAGTTATGACAAAAAATATTCCAGATGGAGGTACTGATAGCAGTCAAATAGCAGGAAGGGATAAATTTTGCCTTAAAACCTTAAATATCATTCTTGACACATTAATTACGGAATTAAACAGAAGAGCAAGCATATACGAAAATTTAGGAATAAGATATAAATTTCTTTTTGATATTTTAGATGAATGCAAAGACATCGAAGATACAGAAAGTATAAATATAATGGAAGAATGATACTCTGGTGATATGGATCAAAATTTAACAAAAGTTCAAACCAGGGCTAATGCAGGCTGGTTTCCCAAAGTTGACGTCCCAAATTCATTACTTATATTGACAGGAAATGTTTCAGTATGTGTTAGTCTTTCCAAGGAATTCTCATACCATAAATACCACTTGTAGTTCACAGTTTATTAATTATAGAGAAAAATTGGAAAACAAATTAATAGAGTATTTTCAGGTTTACAATACTAAAAACAATGTCAAAATGTCTTTCTGACAATATTTTGCATGTATTTTTTAAATAAATGTTACTGTTTATATGCTAATATGTCTGGATCAACTGTCCATTGCTGAAGAGTAGTCAAGTGGAAAAAATAACCCATTTGTTTTCTCATTTATGCTCAAGCCGAGTTTGGTAATAATGGTCGCAATGGCAACAATCCGATAAAATGCTATTTAAAATACAAAAACGCTGTTTTAGTAGAAATTCAAGAAAATTCAAAATTCGGTAATAAGAATTAGAATCTACATTCTTTTCCCCTTAGAACAGTACAAACCTCGCTCCGATATCACAATTATAAGATATTTTAATGTATTAACCCTTTTGCTGCTATGGACTTGAAGCTTATGCATCAGCCGTGTGTGCCGAGTTCAGTGACCTTGAAGCACCCCTGTGCTGAATACTTTCTCTAGGAGCTCTATGTCTACGTTCTTTCGTTCGTCTTTTAGTCTCTTTATATTTTAAAAGTTATTTTGTCAACCATTTACATTCATATTGATTATTAACCATATCGAAAAAATATTTTCATCTTTTTTGTTGATTCTTTTTATTAATATTTTCACTCCTGGGCATTATCTGAGTAAGCAGAGGCCACGGAGGAAATTTTAACACCAGTTTTTGTAAAAGCTAAATTTAATCTTAATAATTTTTCATGTATTCCATGATCGGTGTTTTCATACATCTCAGTCATCATCAGAAGAATCTACAATTTCGGAACTCACTGATTCTCTCAATTCCAGAATTAATCCACAGAATCTACATTAAATATCAAATCCTTCATCACACTTGAATCAAAAATAACTTTATCACTTACAGTTTTTACTTCACACTCACGTACCTTATACTCTCCACATGTTTCGCCATGCTTCAAACTCAAATTTTGGGTGAATAGAGAATGTGAAATAAAGAATCTGTTCACTATTTTTTGGGTTTTAGTGAAACTGGAAATTATGCTAAAGCATCATCTATTCAAGGAAACAACTTCAATGATGATAGAATTACATTTGCTAGAAGTAAATAAAGAAGTGCGTGTTCTTATACGATTATGGTCGTACATGGCAGGCAAGCGTTGGGAAACTTTAAACGACCTTTTAATACCATTGACGTGCCAAAACATTTCCCATGGTTTTATTGTTTTTTAGCAGTAGGATATCTTCCATTCAGGAAAGTGTTGGGAGAGCAAGTTTGTGCAATATATAAAGATTTTTCCTGTTCAAGTCAAACTTTTAAAAGCAAATTTAAAATTTTGTTAGTTTAAATGAAAATTATAGTGGGGCTCCTGAGTACAGTTTCAAGTTAATATCAATCTGACGATAGGAATGATAATTTATAGTTCAATCAATGTATTTGAATGGTTAAAAAAATGTTCTTATTATGAAAAAGTATTTATTGTGACATTTCTGATTGATTTGTCCCCCTCTCTATTGATTTATCTTGTTGGAATCGGTTCAACTTAATGTTTATCATGTATGAAAGGGCATGAGATAAAGAAATAACATCAGATCAGAAGTGATACTGTTAGTTTTTATCACTTAAAGTGCATTTGGTCTTCTCATACCGAAGGCTTTACTTCCAGAGAATTGGAAATATTTGCTTACTCTTCTTTGACTGTTTGAGCGAGGCTAAATGCCTTCAAAAATGTAAAAGTGATCTCTCTTTTATCCTATATGGAACTTGGCATAGAGTCCTTATGTTTAAGTGATAATATTAATGCTAGAATTCATCACATTTGCCACTTACCTCAAATGTACAAAGTATTTTGGTTGACCAAGGCATATAGGAAGGGCCATGTTGTGTATCATTTCCAGCTGTGATTAAGTCCATATCCAGCAACATTTATGGAAAATATTAGTGTGATAACAGTTAAATATAATGTTTTAGATGAACTTGATTCGCAAAAAGGGATGTTCTAAAACATACAATTGCTTCGAAACTTGTATAGCTAAATGTGCCCTCCGTGAACTCGGCTGTTGTATTAATTCAACTGTCAGAGTGTGCCACACACGTTGCTCCCTTTACCAATAGTACTTACTTAAAATTAAGTGCAAGATGATATTTTAATATAATGGGATAAATAATAAATCAAATGCATTTGTAATAACGATATATATGCCCAACTAGTCCTTTTTCTTCTTCAACCCTTTTTGCCTCATTCATAACGATTTGGATTGATACAGCAATAGCAAACTTCCTCTATTCTACTATCCATCACTTCCTCCTCCAGTTGTAGCCATTTAAGCCCAACTTTACGAAGACTCTCATCCCATCAGCTTGTTTTTCCTCATTTTCTCCATTCATGGATCCTTTTTTTCTGTGGGAGGTGGACTGTAATGATGTGCTGCTACTTGGTTTCTGTGTAATTTTACATATTGAATTTCCTGAAGCTTATAACTAATAGCGCAGGCATATCTTTCCACTTTTATAGTCATTGCGATCTCAATACACACAACGTTATTTATCCTAGATAGTTATAAAATATTTATGGCATCTACATGAATTCTACTGTTCCATGGCATTAATTGCACTATTCAATGGGTTCATTGGGAACTAAAACATTGCAAATGCGCATCCTCAGAATTTCCATTGCATAAGATATTACTTTATCTATTAACAAAATTTTTACTAATAAATATTAATAATGTATATTTTATTGTTTTTGCGATGAATGACTGCCAATTATTCCATTTTGGGAATGAGTGTGCTCTTACTGTCAGTCTTGAGAATAGTAATAATTTTACCTTTGGCATATAAGATACAGGGTGATTTTGGGAGTCATTTTTCTGAAAAATGTTTTATATGCTGAGAAATATGGTAACTAATGGATTCACTTCTTTCTATATTTGCCAGTAGCTACAATTTATTTGTTAAATTTATAAGTCAAGTCATATGAAAATGAATTGAAAGTCAATTGACCCTATAAATCTTGGTGTCTTCTGAAGGTTCTTTTTTCATTTTAAAAAATTCAGCAAAAATTACGAATTTTTACACTATCTTTATTGAATTCATCAACATTTATAATTTTTCTTCTTTCTTTAAGGTGTTTGCAGCTGATACTGAGCCAAAATTGACAAGGTTGAACAGAGTTGTCTTGATATGAAGAGTCCTGCTATGCTGTGCCCAGTATACAGTCATCTGGGTGCAGGAGTAAAGAAAAGTTTTGACTGAAGGATATAGGATGGTAAAGGGTTTTACCTTGTGGTTGCAAATTCTGGTTTGTTCACAACAGGCAATGGTGGTTAGTGTGATGGGAATGAGTATTCTTTAAGAACTGTTACATTTGGATTAAATGATTCTTCAGAATTTGATTGCTCTTAATTATCTAATTCAATGCACTTGTTAAAGAAATGTAAATACAGTGCAACCTAAAAAATATATCATACCTGGGCATTGCCGTCTGTTATTTTTCATGAGTATTTTATTTTACAGAATATAAGGCATTATAATTTTCCGGTGGAACTTTCTGACTAATCGAACTCCATTCATTTTATAAAATATTTCATTTTGTGTATAGAATCCTATTTAAATTTTTTATTGAATATAAATTTGACAATCATATTAATAAAAGTTAAACATTTTAACAAATTTCTTAGGATTGCAAGAAAATATAAAAAGCCTATTTAAATCTCTTAAGGTATGCATGGAATTTAAAGTCCCGAAAATTGAACTTGCTATATTTTTATAATAGATTGAGGCTTAAGGTGAAACTATTCATCTTTACAAACTTGTGCACTTCCATTGTGAATTATGTTTACCAAATTGGATGGTGGAAAGCTTTTCAATTTAATCTTACTAGACGAATAATATTTTCGTTATGAATTTTAAATATTGCACGTTAAAATTACTTGGGAAAGTTTGTCATGCTTATTAATTACAAACATTATTTTAATTTAACTTCATTCATTAGTAATGTTATCTTAAGGACATGTCTAGTTACCGGTTGTAATTCATGAGTGCAATTGCTCGGAAGGCAGAAGAGAATTGTTGTTTTCTTCAGCAACATCAACAATATTAGCATCCAGATGGGATTTGGCTCCATCAAAAATGAGAAGGGTTTTCCCAGGACTCTTGTACTTCGAAAGATGCTTAACCCAATTCACAAACATTCTGGATGTCATTGAGCCCTTTTCATTCATCTCAAAACATGGATCTGCTGGTAAGTTGTCTCCCCATTCATCCTGACGTCTCTCCCCTTTGTAAAGAAGTATGGGGGGGATACTTTGGCCTAAGGCATTTCCAAATCCTACTATAGTAACATTTTCAGCGTGTTCAGGAGCAATAATGTGAACTCTTTTCGCTCCTCTTTGGGCAAACACTTACTTTTGCCTATGAAGGGTCAAGAGGCAACCCTTCTCATCCATGTTGTAAATATTTTTGGGGTTGCCCACAAAATCATTGTCAATCATCAGTTTCCTCAGTTTTTCGAAATAGTCCCCAACGACGAACTTATTCAGTTTGGCAGCTCTCCCTAAATTCCTCGCTTGAGCTCTTCGTTACACTTAATCAGGATTACGTCTAAGGAAAAGCCTCAACCACAATCTACCAGCTAGCTTATGTGCCTCATTGAAGGGTCTTTCGATGTCGTTCATCTCACAATAGTTAAAGATATCTATTTAAAAAATTTTCTCGTAAATTGCACACCTATATCAGCCAGCCTAAAAATAATGCGACAAAGTTCCTTTTCCTGATCTGAAGTTAGTACTGTGGGTCTACCAATTTTTTCTCATAACTGCCACTTTCAACATGGTTACACAGCGTTCTTCGCGGGATTCTGATTTCTTTAGCAGCTGTCCTTACACACATGCCACCATTGACTGCAGCCAAAGCATTCTTCAACGCCTCTGACGACCACTGCCTCCGTTTCTTTTGTGTATCAGCCATTTTTTTCTGAAAAAACATCCACATTTCCATCACCCTCCTTTTTCACTCACCTTTCACCCACAATCCCTCTTTTCCCTCTCACACGTCAGATTACCTGATATTTTTTTGACAAAAACTCATAAATAATGAGTTTTTTGTGTATCTTTTTAACCCCCTCCCCATTCCCCAGCCCTCTTGGACCAAAACAAATTTTAAAAACTACCGTCACATAGTGCCATGATAGGTTACCCCCTCGTTAAGAAGTAATTTTATATCATTAAGCATGATTACACTTCGTTTCTTTGGATATTTCAGACGTACTAAACAAGGCCCTCCCAGGCCTTATTGGAGACTTGCTGTTTTTCCTCACTCTCTACGTCTGTACCACTAATTCCTTCCTTAAATCTTATTATAGGATTTTATACAAGAATTAAAGAGCTTTCCAAAATTGTATAACACATGAGAGATTACTTACAAATTATGGTAGATATTTACAAAAAATGTACTTACCAACAATGTGCTAACAAACAGCCCAAAAGCGACCAAACTGGCAGGAAACGAAAAACAGCTGGATCGTGACACTAGCACTGTTGAATGCTTAGTAATAGTGCGTCAGACAACTGCTGCGCTTAACGATTATCGTGCGTACTTTTACCAGGAGAAGGGGCGGGCATTATTAAGAGCCAGGCCTTATTTGATACACCAACCTTACATATACTATAATACGATAGTATACTATACAATAAATTTAATTTTAAAATTGTAATGACTTCTCAATTTTAAAATTTAAAAGCAAATGAACAATGACATTTTTTATTATAAGTGACCAAATGAAAACTTTTATTCGATGCGAAACACGTCACAGACCCTCAAGTATTATATTACTGTAGTGCTTCGTGACATAACGTTTTCGGTAGGCTGGTGTTGGTTACTTGTAAAATTATATTTCGGTCAATGTTTGGACTATTCTTTTCGTCTATGCGCCGTCATAAAGCTGAAATATGTTGAAGATAAATTATGGCGTAAGTTATGTTTTTCGTATATTAAATGCTAAATTATTATTATTTATCAAAAATCCCTTCATAGATTTATTATTTTAAAATTCATTTTGTAAGATTTTTACGAATTTGACTTACTTCAAAAAGGTAATTTTAAACATTATAAAATGTTATGCAAATTATTAATTACACAATTTTAGGACGTGCGAAAAAATAAATAAAGTCTAAAAATTGAAATTGAATCTAAATCTTGAAAGGGTATGACATATAATACTCACAGGTAATGTTTAGGTTGAGGTTGTTAAAAATTAACTCCGGACGCCTCCGCGCCCTCCGCCTCCCTCACCCCCCCCCCCCCCCGCCTCCTCACTCCCCCCCCCCCCGCCTCCTCACTCCCCGCCGCCCCCCCTCCGAACCCCGCCGCCGCATTGCCGAGCCGGCCTCAGCCGCACTCCAAACCTCCCCCGCCACTCCCATTCGCCGCACCCCTCCGCTTTCTTGACACCCCGCCGTCATCTTCCCGCTCCACCACCCTCCGCATCTTTCGACCCCCCTCGGCACCCTTAGGCTCTCCGCCAGCCCCCGCATCCCCTTTCCATCCATCGCTGTCCCACATTTTAATATCAAGTGTTTTATTGTCGTAATTTTAATGTATATGATATGAATTTATGTTAAAACTCCTTTTGATCATAGCCTCGCGGACCGCATCAAATGCTCTCGAGAGCTGTATGTTGCTCACCACTGATTAAAACCTTTTAGAGTATTCAAGCCCAACCTTTTTACATGGCGGGCCGCATTCGTAGTAGTGAATGCTTCGGAGGGCCGCATTGGAAGTCACGAAAGCTTCGGCGAGCCGGATGAGTGTTTACATTAGAAGTTACCAAGGGATTCTATCGGCTCATATTAGCGAAAATCAAGTCTAAATAAATTACTAGCGTTAAAGCTCCACCAGAAAAGGTGATAATTATACTGAAATATATGAAATATGAAATTCTACCGATCATCTTTTCATCTTAGCTTCGCGGGCCGCATAGATTGCTCTCGGAAGCCGCATTTGGTCCGCGGGTTGCGGGTTGTGGACCTCTGTTTTAGAAAAGATTATCATGCGAGCTGCGATATTTCCTCGCTCCGAGTTGGAAGCTTCATTTATTAGCCGAGTGAGGGGGGCAGTGTCGAGTCACGAAGAAGAGTCGTTGACGTGAAGTCCAATCATGAACGAGCTGCTTCAGAAGCCGACACGTACCGTCTGCTCCCCCCGCAAACCTCTCCTTCCCCCGTTCCTTTCTTTCTTCCTTTTACGCTCGGCCTCCCAGTAACACACAAGGCGCTTCCATCCCGCTCTCTCAGGAAAATGACCTCCCCTCCCACCGTCCACCCACCATCACGTTCCCCCCTCCACACACACTCCTCTCGCCTCACACGCACGCTCTTCCACCACTGTGATCCTTTCTCTTTCATTCTCTTTCTTCCTTCTTCTCTATCCCTCTTGCACGCTGCCTCAGCATATAATTTCTCCAATGGACTCCCGCCGCCAAAACGTAAACTTGGGATAGAAGAAAAGGAAATGCTTTTGAATAAATATTTAATAAAAACCACCGCGATTTTAGTTAAGGGAATTTTAACGTGGACTTATGCCACAAATTACCATCTCTGACGTGATGTTTACTTCATCCTCCTAACCACCCCCTCCGCTGTGCGAGGGAGCGGAGGACGAGAGGAAGGAGGGAAGTGGGAGGGAGCTGGGTAGTGAGTGGTTGAGAGGATAATGAGAGGTGGGAGGGTATGAAGGGTTAGGAGTGAACTGAGAAGGATGAAATGGGAGAGAAGAAAGATAAAGGAAAAGGGAGAAGAGTGAGGCAAGATGGGGAAGAAAATGGGAGAATAATAAGGAAAGGAAAGAAAAGTTGTATCGGAGAGATAGGAGAATACGAAATAGACAAATGATAGAAATATTAGAGAATTTGGGCACGTAAGTTCATATAAATTTATATAAGATAAGGGAAAATAAGGGACAGGCAAGGGAATAGGAGGAAACCAGGATTTGGAGTGAGGTAGGAGAAAAGTGAGTGTATATGTAATGGAAGTTGTGGGGAGAGAGAGAGAGAGAGAGAGGTGTAGAGTAAGAAAAGAAAATAGATGTAACAGGAAAGCCGATGAAACTTTTTGAACGTCGCCGCTTCTGAGCGGCTTCCTCAAAAGAATTATGTTTGTGGTCTCACCTTTCAATGGAAATCGTTTCCTTCCTTTGAGATTTCTTTCCTAAACTCTTATTGTCTTTCGTTTTTCTTTTTGTTTACGCAGAAATTAAAGAATTATTTTCTCTCTGTAGTCTTGTCTTGTGTCAAGGATGGCCAAGAGGCGAGCGAGGCGGCAATGGATGTTGCAGGCCGTTTCAATAATAATTGTATCCAATAAAAGTGCGTGAATTATTCACGTCCTATTATTGGATGTATAAACTGCCCGTGTTCAAGGATATACATGCTGAACGATTTCCCCTCACAGACGTTTGCTTTTCTTTTGGCATTTATCAAGTTTTCGAATAATAACATCCCTCCGTGAGGATAGCATATTAAAAAGGGGATGGCGAAAGACTTTTTGTACATCAACGGCTGCAATTCATTGGTTTTCTTGGGGCTTAATGGAATTATGTTCTATCAGGTGATTGAAATTGTTAAATTAAAAACTATGAAAAATATCCCTCGCTAGGTAACATTTAAAGCCGTTTGCGTCGTTGAAGTTATTTATAGTCGTAATTGTTTTATAAATTACATTGCATTGCATTTCATTTATCCCCCACGCTTGACTGTGGCGCCGCTCATAAAGCGGCTTTATAAAACGGCGGGAGAATCGAGAACTGCTATTTTAATAAACATTCCGAGTAGATTGAAAATTGAAATGTGGTAGGAATGTTTGGTCTTTATAGTAAAAGCCATTCACCAAAAAAATCCTCAAAAAAGACCCGGATTCGACTCCAGTAGATAATTTCTATTTTCCATAAGATAACACATAAAAATAGAATTATCGACTTACAGGATATTACTTTTTTGCAAATTAAAATTAGAAAAAATTGACGTACAATCTTCGTACCTGGAGCGTTGTAAAGAAAAATTAATAAGGCGTCTTATTCTTATCGTCACATTTTGCCTACGATACAAAATCGCTCGAGTTATACGTTTGAATTATATTTGTTGTAAAAATTTAAGATTTTTAATGATAAGAAAGAAGGAGAGAGACAGAGGGGGAGAGAGCGGGGTGAGAGACGAAATCAAATGTTCCGTAAATTAAAAATAGCTTTGGACATATAAGACTTGTATGGCGCAATGTATTTTTTTGTCATACAATTTCTATTCGCCAAAATTATTTTTACTCTCTGTAACACTCAATTAAGCGAATTTTATATTTATTGTTTACGTTTTAGAGCATATGTTGGTTTCATTAATTTTTATTTCAATTTTATTTTAACTTAATACTTTATTCACGCATGCCCGTCATATTTAATGGGCAATTACGCTATTTTTCATAAAGCATAACGGTTTTCTATGACAAAGCAATACATTTTATCATATACCTATATCCATTATTTTAGAATTTTGAATAAAATTAGGATATTTGAAAGATATGACTAAATTATTTCCAAGAATAATAAGTACGAGATTTTAAGTTAATAGATAAATAATATATTCCTTCCCGTCTTATTGACGGACTTTTATACCAGTTTTATTATATTATTTATATATATTATATATACCGCACAGGTTTACAATATGAGCGGATGGTTCTATTACAGACTACTTCTAAGATATCAAAAGAATTACCAAAATAATAAAAATGATAAACACGTTTAAAATTATTAAACTCATTAAAGTACAGAGTGATACTATTTTATATTGTAAACTTAAAGCATATTATGAAACATTTATTTCTGAAAAACCTAAACGCTCTAACATACGAGTTAATAGGAAGAAATGCGCTTTACAACGTTGATTTCACATTTATTTGCCCCTAATAAAAAAACTCGGGTATAGAACGGAATCTGCTGGACTGAACTCGTGAAAATTCCCTTGATAAAGAAATTTGGACCCAACAATTAATGAATTGTTAATGTGGTAAAATAATAAATTAAATTTTAAGGAAAATATTAATGTTAACCTTCAACGCAAACGTGATTTTTAACACAATTTTTATTCATTTAAAATTTAGTCTTCGGGGGCTCGAGATAGGTCCACTTTTACAGGCTCTAACAGTTGGTGATGAGCTAATGAAGCGAATAGGAATTTCCAAATAGCAGCAAAATTGCGACGCCGAATTAAAAGTGTTTAATCTCTATTTATTTAGATGTGAACATTTTTTGGGAGGCGGCGAATCAAAAAATTCCCACGGAGAAAATAAAGAGTCAATAATTTTATGAACCGTGCGGCTAGAACCTCGTAGTTTCCATTTCTAGACGAATACTTTACCGGGACTTGACTAATATGGAAACAATGATTCAGTGAAATGCAGGAATTTTTTCAATACCAGAAGGGAAAGGTAGATGAGGGAACAATAATGGCGGAAGAGTTTTAGAGAGGTGAGAACGAATTTTAAAAGCTTGAAATTGGACGGGATTTTAGAATTGAAGGTTTCATACATTGTGCGAGTATTGATTTTGGTGACACAGGGGCTTGAATACAATTGTTGACCTTCATAATATCTTAAAAAATTGATTAAAATTACGCAAAACAAGGGGAAAATGTAATACTCACATGAGTTTAATTATCAATTAAATTTGTTATTGTTATTATTGTTATTTTACGGCTCGAGAAAATGGGACGGAAATTAGTATTGTGTACACTAAAGAGGTTGGAGAATAAACTTAAGATATGCACCTGTTGTTGCTCATATTAAAGACTGACGTGTGAGATCAAATGTTTGGAGATTTTTTATTAGATACCTAATGCAATTCTAGAAAGAATTATCGAGCTCACCATACAGCTGAAATCGAATTGAAAACAGCATTTCTCTAAAATCATAAAAAGGTTGGGAATTTCCGATAGGGATTTCGGCAAATGAGCTGCCATCATCAGTTATGATATAGTTCCCATCTCAAACCACACCTCAAACCGACGATTTAAAAAAACGTCAAAAATAATTTATCACTCAAAATACAGAAAAAATGATACTTCAACTATTTCATACGACGAATTAAAACTTAGTAACATATTATCTTTTATATTGCAAGAATTTTATTAGTTCAAATCAAAATAATTTCAGAAATTTATTAAAATTCAATGCCTATCTTGTTGATTTTGAAAGGTTCAGTAACTTCTTGTTTAGGCCTAGATTTATATTTGAAAAATTTTACAACTCATTAAAAAGCGATATATTACGTTCATCTGTTCAAACGATGTCATCAGGTGAAAATATCTTCTCAATACAGCCATTGGTTAAATTTTATAAGCCCATAATTTCAATTCAATTCAACCCGTAGCCCAAAGATTACACCGTCCTAGTTGTGACTCGTCGATAGATAATTCTAACGGAATATTATGTAGAAGCTAGTGAGAACTTTTATGATAAATTCAAATTTTTTAGAGCACTCTCAAACCTATTTCCTTCAAAAGTCTCTGCGTTTATTGTTTGTCATTTATGCGCATAAAAACCGAAATTTATTAGCTCAGGATGTGTAATCCACTTTTTTCTTAATTCTCACTCATATTCAAATTAATACTGCATACGCCGAGACTATTAACGTCTCCAAGTGACTTTCGACACAAGAGGTATTGGATGGTCCCTGGATTAAAATAAAACAATGAAAACGAGAGCGTGTACATTCCCAGACGAATTTTGAAGCGACGAAAAAGATGTTAACCGATGTCCATGAGACATATGGAAGGCCGGGATGAAAAATAAGTTCAAGACAACAATAGGATACATAAATCATTTTTCATGTCTTGAGAACACAGAAAACGCGAGAAAAATCACGTTCCTTTGCTTCGCCGACTTCTCAGATAACACCCGCACCATGCTGGCGACGTGATTTTAATGGACCGAGACTTGAATATCTATCTACGTGCCGTCCGAGGAAACTCTTCGTCGAGCGGACGCTATCGAAGGCGAGGGAGCGAAAGGGTCGCCAAGGTCTCGGTCAAACACCCGACCACCTACAACCATCGATAAGCCCTGAAATAACACCAGACTGGTTCATTTCGAATGCAGTTATGATCGAAATTAATGAGTCGTCGCGGTGCACACGCCTTCACTCCCTAAAGGTCAATTAACTCGCGGTGCGTTCTCCCCAGCGCTCGCGCTCGTTAAAAGATTTACTCATATTTTTGCGCGAGCCGACGGCATATCTCAGAAGAATAACACTTGGCTGGAATAAAAATACTATTTGCTCTCGGTATAACGATTCGATTTTTTTGTAACACGAAATTTCCTGCCGATTAATTCATCGAGCGACGCGTGATCGATTGATAGAGCCGTTAAAAGTTTCCTGGATCTTATGGATCCCGCGCGACTATTCATCTTGCTTTGTCTCCGCGCCCTCAAAGAGATCAAATTACACGAAAGTACGTGCTCGTAAAAAGGGTCCAGACTACAGTCAAGTCGGCGAAAGAAGTCCGATGACAGCTCCGTGAATGAGGTGGTGAGGGAAGTGCTTCCATGAGCATCAACCAATGACAGTGGCCGTACGGTAACCCCTTCCCTTGCAAACCCATCCAGTGTTGTCGGGTCGCCTATCATAATAACTCAATAATAACAAGTTTTGAGTTAGTCTTTAACTCGTCCTCTCATGTTTTTAGGGGATAAGAGGTTTGGGGGTTTTACATCCCCCTGTGCAAGGGCAGCAGCTTGCACAGTACCTCTGTAGGTGGTGATCATGTGGATCTGAACAGCTACAGATGGGTAATCACTCTGTGAAACTGCGATGAGGAAAGCAAGGGGAAACTACCTCATTATATATCCCATGATAGGCTGAAAAGCTGCAAATACCTCTATGGATCTCTCTGGGGTAAAATATTCCGGAGGTAAAATAGTCCCCCAATCGGATCTCCGGGTGGGGACTACCCTAGGGAATGCACAGAGGAAATATAACATTAATAGGAAAGCAAGTGGTGAGAAATTAAGAATAGGCACATGGAATGTTAGGACTATGAATTCAGGGGGTAAACTAGAGAACTTAAAAAGGGAAATGAGAAGGAATAATGTAGGTATAGTAGGTCTTAGTGAAGTTCGGTGGGAAGGAGAAGGCGAGATAAATTCAGACGAATTTAAAATTATTTACTCGGGAGGAGAGAAAAAGAAAAGGGGAGTGGGGATTATAATGAGAAAAGAGATAGCTGAAAGAATTAGCAAGGTAGTGACAGTTAATGATAGATTAATAGCCGTAAAACTTCAGATGGAGCCAGTGGAAATGCTTATAATTCAAATGTATTTGCCAACGACTAATGCTGGCGACGACGAAGTAGATGAAATTTATGAACAGATTATGGAGATATTGGAGGAGGAGGGAAAAGGAAGGGTCAACACCATAGTAATGGGAGATTGGAACAGTGTAGTCGGAGAGGGACAGGAAGATAACATAGTGGGAAAATATGGACTAGGGAAGAGAAATGAAAGAGGGGAGAAACTTGTGGAATTCTGCCATAGAAATAGATTGATTGTAACGGATACATAGTTTAAGCATCACCAGCAGGGACTTTACACATGGAGAAGCCCAGGAGACCAGAGACGATACCAGATAGATTACATACTAGTCAATGACAGATTTAGAAATAGCATTAAAAATGTGAAAACATTACCAGGGGCAGATATCGATTCCGACCACAACCTTTTGGTGGCAAATACACAATGTAGACTGAAAAGCATTAAGAGAAACATAAGAGTTAACAAGAAATGGAACTTAGAGGAACTCCTTAAAAACAAGGAAGCTATCATGATAGAGCTGGAGGAAAGGTTGGGGGAGAGAGCTAAAGAAAATAGAAATAATGTAGATGAGGAGTGGAGATACATCCATAACAACATTAAAGATGTAATGGAAAAGAAGGTAGGAAAGATAACGGGTGAAAGAATAAAAAAAAACCTGGATCACAGCAGCCATGCTGCAAAAAATGGAAGAGCGGAGAAAGTGGAAGAACATAAACACTGAAGAAAGCCAAAGAAAATGCAAGGAGTTAAATAATGCTTTAAGAAGGGAAACAGATAAAGCCAGAGAACAGTGGATAAATGAGAAATGCGAGGAGATTGTCGAGTGTGAAAGAATTTGTAGAACAGACCTCATGTATAGCAAAGCAAGGGAAATATTCAAGAAAAAAAGCAAGAAAGATAGGAAGTAAAGGAATCATGAACAAAATTGCTAAAATAGTCTCGGAGCCAGACAATGTAAAGAATGTTTGGAAAGAATACATTGAGGTGCTGTATGACAAAGAAGGAAAGCCAAGAAATTGAATTAAATGAAAAAGAGGATGTGGAAAAAGATCAGCTAGGACCAAGTATTCTCGAGTCTGAAGTTAAAAGAGCAATTGATGACATGAAAAGAAGGAAGGCTGTTGGGAGTGATGATATACCAGTGGACGTTCTTAAGGTTTTGGGGTCGAAAGCAGTTAAGCAACTAACAAAATTTTTAACCAAGTATATTATACTGGCATATGGCCTGAAGATTTTTTAGATGATATTATGGTACCACTGGAGAAAAAGAACAATGCAAAATATTGTATGGATTACAGAACAATTATTTTAATTTCTCATACAGCTAAATTTCTAACCAGAATAATAACCAAAATAATTGAATGTAAAATAGAAAAGGAGCTGCAAGATAATTAGTTTGGTTTCAGAAGAGGAAGAAGGACTAGAGATGCTATGGGATGTATGACGATGATGATAGAAAGAGCGCTAGAAGTCAATAAAGATATGTATTTTTGTTTTGTAGATTGGGAGAAAGCTTTTGACCGAGTGAAATGGGATAAAATGCTGGGTATTTTAAACAAAATTGGAATAGATTGTAAAGATAAAAGACTGCATAAAAACCTTTACTTTGATCAAAAGATTAGAGTCAGGGTTGAAGGAGAAGAAACAGAAAGTACTTCAATAGGGAGGGGAGTGAGGCAGGGATGTCCTATTTCACCAGCGATATTTAATATTAATGCAGAAACAATAACAGAAGAAGCGTTGAGGGAAGAGGAAGGATTTAAGATAGGAGGTGAAAGTATTACCACCATTAAATATGCAGATGATCAAGGATTAATAGCAGAAGACGAGAAAGAGCTTCAGAGGATGACAGACAGACTAGTGGAGGTTCGCCAACAATATAGAATGAAGATCAATACAGAAAAAACGAAAGTCATGGTGGTTTCAAAGGAACATAAAGAATTAAATATAATGGTAAATGGACAAAAATTGGAACAAGTATGTAGTTTCAAATATCTTGGCAGTATTTTAGCGCAGGATGGAACTAGTACACACTACATCAGAAGTAGGATTGCAATGGCAAAATCAGCATTTAACGAGAAGAAGGAGTTTCTCACAAGCAAGAAAATAAATTTAGAAACAAGGAAGAAATTAGCAAAATGCTACATATGGAGCATAGCTCTTTATGGTGCAGAGACGTGGACGATAAGGAGAAAGGAGGAAAAATATTTAGAAAGTTTTGAGATGTGGGTATGGAGGAGAATGTAGAAAGTGAAATGGACAGAGAGGAAGAGAAATGAAGAAGTCTTAAATGGTGGGAGAAGATAGGATGCTAATAAAAACAATCAGGAAAAGAAAAGCAAATTGGATAGGGCACATATTGAGAAGACAGTGTTTACAAAGGACGATCTTAGAAGGAAAAATTAGTGGAAGAAGAGGAAGTGGGAGAAAAAGAATAGGAATATTAGATAATATAAAGCAGGGATATAATACTTATAGAGATATAAAAGAGGCTTCTAGGGAGAGAGAGAAATGGAGGCAGCGATTCAGTTAAAACCTGTCTTCGGACAGAAGCATGATGATGATGAAGAGGTTTGGCAGGTAAACTCTGCTAATAATAGAAATCGCGGATGAAGCCCCTTACGTTGCCCTTTGTCTTCACGTGGTCACTCTATGATCTGGCAACAACGCCCCCTCCTCCTCCCTCTACCCTTCTAGCTGTTATCGGACTTCTTTAAACGGCTCGAGTATAAACAATGGCGATAACTGGAAGTGTAAGTAGGGAGGAGGCGAGAGATATCGCAAAATGCGATAGAGGAAAGAAATGCGAGAAATGGGAGGCGGAGTTCGAGGAGAAATGTTTTGGAGCGAGAGACAAAAGAGAAGGGGAAAAGGAAATGAAGCAAGAGAGGTCTCGGGAGGCCAAAGAGTAATGGGTTGGAGAGAGCTGTAAAAGTGGTGGGAGGCGAAGAAATGAGGGAATGTTGGAGAGGGAGGGAAAGAAGCGAAAAGGGAGGAAGGTTAAGACGCAAAAGTGAGACGGAAAGACATGACAGCTGAGGCACACTCCTTATTGAGCCGAAATAATACGAGAGTTTTAGAGTAACCAGGCTGCGAGAACAGTTTTGAACGAGTAAGCGAAAATGTAAAATGTAATTAGTATTCCCGCTCACTTCACCAAGGACGCATGATTTCGGAATGAAAACTTGCGCATATACGTAGTAATACGAACTGAGCTATGAAACATTTTTACCGAAAGGGCAGTATTGAATGAAAAACCTTTTATTGAACATTTTGACTTACCCCTTCTAAACAGCGTGTTAATCAGTGATACTGTATAACCGTTGTTATGATGCGTTTTTTTCCACGAGAGAGGTCGCTCAGTGTCATTATGATCCACTTGAATGTTCTTAGATTTAAAAAGCAGCCGTTTTCCAATCAATTTTAATTGTAATCACTGGCTAATTTTTGATAATAGTATGTTTATATGCTTTATATATTAACGCGAAAAGTTAGTGACATAAATCGCCGATTTATTTAAATGTCCTTCGACCTGACGGGTGGAATTTAATTAAATATCTTGAGGGATTAACCAACGCTGAGACGGAATGTATTTCGAAACGGCATCTCCGAGAAGTGAAATGAAAGAGAAACGGTGTTTACACGTATCTATCTCCTCGCTGCACACAGATGGTTCTTCGGATCTGATAACTAGCAATAAGCGTTGACGGTTGTTGACACATACATAGCGAAGGGGAGAATCGTAATTATCTTTTTGAAATATCAGACAGTAATATAAGCAGAAGTCTGTTTACAAATTTTTCATAAACAAACCACTTAAAAGATATTTACGATGCAGTATCTTGACCATGGATAGAGATTGCTTTTGAATTTAAACGCTGGGAGTGCCACTGTAGAGACTTCACCTGAGAAGGCATGAAACGATTCAGTCATTCAAGTAAATACATATATTAATTTCACTGGTATATAGTACCCCAAATTGGATTAGTTTGTTTAAAGATGAAACGTACCGAGCCTAGTAATACAGGTAGTGTTAAACGTTCCGAGTTTGATAGGCTCAATGCAGACAGTGTTAATGTAATTAAACAGGAAGAAAATAAGAATACCTCTCTCTGTCTGTTATTTCTCCTAGAGACGAGAATGAAAGGAGTAAAGGGACATTTAAAGCTAAATGTAGGTTTTATGACGAATCTTAAAATCAATTTGGGTTTGTTTCAAATCAATCCACGCCTCCTTTGCCAGTTTGTTTTATTCGTAACACGACACTTACCAACAATAGTATGAAGTCATTAATTTTGCAGCGTCATTTGCTTCATAACCATGCAGAATTGAAAGACAAACCAAAAGTTTGTTATAAGCGAAAAGCTGCAAGCCTATCCCAATGTGTAGGTAGGACAACATCGTTTGCACACTCTTCAATGAGAGTAATAAAAACCTCATATGAATTAGCTCTACTTACAACAAAAGAAAAGAAATCTCACACAGCCAATGAGAGTCTCACAATTCTCAGCAGAAAATATGTTGGGAATTGAGACTGTGGCTGCTATTAAATCAATTCCCAAATCAGACGACATGATGCCCCGATGTATAGAAGAAATGGCAAATGATGTTGTACAGCATGTAACGCATGATATCAAAGCTGGTGAAAGATTTGCTTTGCAGTTAGACGGGTCAACATATGTGTCATACGATTCTCAGATGATAATTCATGTACAATATTACAATGTCGAATCGGGTATTAGGGATGAATTTTTAGCTAGTAAAGTTGTAAATGAACATACTACTCGAAAAGTACTGTTTGATTTGCTTGATACCTAATTTTATTTAGAACGAGTGTGAACTAAAGAGGGAATGCTGTGTCAGCATTTCTACTGATGGTGCTGTTGCAGTGCCAGGCAGAAAAAGTGACCTCTATGTGCTCGTTCAAAAACTTAATTCCAATATTAAATGGGTTCGCTACATCATCCGTAAACAGGTATCAGTGTAAAAGAAAAGGAGTGCTCCCCTTCATGAAATAGTGAGATGCAATGAAAGTCGTAAACTTCATTAAAAGTCGTGCCTTAAATTGTCGTGTTTTCAAAGTTATATGCGAAGAAATGGGATCCACTAACAGTGTTGCTACTTTATAACGAGGTATGATGGGTTATCTCGTGGACAAGTTCTGACTCATTTGTTTGAATTAAGACGTGAAGTGATTCCCTTCAGAAATCAAATCTGATACGGCAAGGTTATTTTTCTAAAGACGACACTTGGCTATGCCGGCTGGCTTTCCTTGCCCATTTATTCAACAACCTGAATCAACTAAATATCCAACTTCAGGGTTTTAACAGAAACATTTTCAAAGCACAATAAAAGGTTTTCATAAGAAGTTTATCGCTTGTGTTGAAATAGAAGATACCTAACCATTAAATTAAAGTCATAACCTTGGGGCCTCTTGTAGTCCGATAGATACGGGAAATAAATTAATACATCTACATCTACATCTACAAGTTACCCTGCAATTCACCAAGTTGGTGTGTGGCAGGGGGTGCAATGCACCAAATCCTACCTAAAGATTGTCTAACGCAATTCGAAATTTCCTATTGTGATCTCTTATTGTCCTCGGAAAGAACGAGCCTAGATAACGCTCCGTCCTACAATCGATCTCACGTATTTTATCGTCTCGATCATTTCTACCTATATGCGTCGGTGCCACAATTATTCCCACTACCTCCTCTTTTAGACATTCTGACCTATATTTCTCTAGAAGTTTCAACCTTGAGTGCAATCTACGGTCCTCCAGTGATACCCAGTTCAAATCGCTCAATAAAGAGGTGACGCTTTCCTTATGTTCGTACTTTTGTTTTACAAATCTGGCTGCTCTGCTCTGTACTCTTTCTAGTTGAATTATGTGTCCCTTCTCGTACGGATCCCATATGCTCGCTGCGTATTCCACTTGTGGTCTTACCAGTGATAAGTAGCATGTTTCGCGTACTTTCTCTGTAGTGTTCCGTACTATTCTACCTATGAATGCCAGTTTCTTGTTGGCCGCGCCTATAACTCGACGAATGTGCATGTCCCACGAAAGATCTCGACAAATGGTTACTCCTAAATATTTTACATACTCAGCTTGTCGAATACTCATTTCATCTATTTTATATTCGAAACCTAAATCTTTGTTCTTACTTTTCCAGAACGTGACTGCGGCACATTTAGTATAATTAATTTCGATTTGCCATTCTTTGCACCACGCTGAAATGGCTCTTAAGTCTTCACACAGAGACTGATGGTCCTCCTGATTTTTTATTTCTTTATATAGAACGGTGTAATCGGCGAAAAGCCTAATTTTACTACGAACAACCGAGCACATATCATTTACATAGATTAAGAAGAGCAGAGGGCCCAATACACTTCCCTGAGGAACACCCGAAGCAACTTCAACGGGGGACGAGTATTTCCCATCGATGACAACTATCTGTTCCCTATTCGAGAGGAAGTCTCTCACCCAACCGACAACTTTCGAATTGATACCACATTGTCCTAACTTCGCAATTAATTTCCTATGAGATACTTTATCGAACGCCTTCCTGAAATCAATGAATATGGCATTGACCTGAGTATTTTTCTCTCCGCATCGCAACAAATCGTCCACGAACAGGCCGAGCTGCGTTTCGCATGATCTACCTCTCCGGAATCCGTGTTGGCATCCGCTAAGCAATGAATGACTATCTAAATAGCGCATTACAGAGCTAAAGACTATGTGCTCAAGTATCTTGCACGATAATGAAGTTAAGGATATCGGCCTATAATTTTCGGGGTTCTCTCTGTCGCCACTCTTATGGATGGGCGTAACATGTGCCACCTTCCAATCTTTAGGAACTACTCCTTCTCTAATGGATTTCTCGAATATAATTTTCAAATACGGCACGATTTCAGCAGCTAATTCTTTCATTACACGCGCGGGAATTTCCTCCGGTCCAGGAGATTTATTTGGCTTAATTGAATGAAGTTGGAGCGCGATGCCATTTTCCGAAAATACCAAATCTTCCATCGAATCGCCCTGACGCATAGGAATAGGGGTTTCACATTCATCGTCATCACGAGTAAAAGCTTTCTGAAAGTGATGATTTAATAGGTTTGCTTTATCCATACTATCGTGAACTACGTTTCCCGTTTCCGACCGCAGTGACGCAATAGTGGGGCCCCTACCTTGAACTTCCCTGACGTAAGACCAAAATGCTTTTGGGTTCTCTTTCAAGTTTTCCTGTAAAACCTTCTTTTTATAATTGTTAAACGCATGACGCATTGCTACTCTGGCTATGGAGCGCGCCTCCTTGTATTGATGCCTTATTATTGCAATCTGTTCGACCGTAGCTGTTGAGGATGTCTTATTTACGCGAGAGTGGAGTTTTCTTTGACGTCGGAGAGCGCTTCTTACTTCCTGATTGTACCATCTAGGTTCCTCACTATCACGCTTCAGTTTGCTCGGAATAAATTTATCTGTACACTCTCGCATCATATCTCTGAACATGAACCAGGATTCCTCCGCGTCTGCACTATCGGTTAAATTGCAGAAATTAGTATATTTATTTCGCAGAAAAGACCTAAATCTTGTGAAATCGGCTTTGGCGAATACATAAAGTTTTCTTTTGGCCTTAACCTGTTTCTCAATAAATAACTAAAATTCCACGTAAACTGCCTTGTGATCGCTTATTCCCTCAGCATCAGATACTCTATTCATACGCTCAGGAAGATTAGTAACAAATAAATCTAATATATTATTAAATCTCGTGGGAAATCTCACTAATTGATACAATGAGTGCTTACCGAAAGTTTCTAGTAACGCCTCGCACGATTCACGCTCTCTACCTCCGGGATAAAAGCAATTATGCCTCCAATCTATTGACGGAAGATTGAAATCGCCCCCGATTATAATGGCTTTATCTTTATTAGACGAATTTAGCGTCGCCACTTGTTTCTCCAGAGAATGAATAGTTTCCACGCTCGCATCTGGGGGTCTATAAAAAGCGCATATATTTATAGTTTTTGAGTCGCTTCCTTTCACACGACACCAAACACTTTCGACTTCGTCGTCGTTAATCTGTATTGGGTAACTTTCGTATTTATTGCTAACTGCTATAAAGACTCCACCTCCCGACCGGATACATCGATCTTTTCTGAATACGCTATAGTCACGAGGAAAGATCTCCTGACTGGCTATGTCTGCCGTAAGCCAACTTTCAGTGCCTATAACTACATCAGCACGCAGACTACGAATAAGATGTTCAAATTCGGCCTCCTTCCTGCGAATGCTGCGACAATTAACCGTAATGATTTTTAATTTCTCGCTATGACTACGTAACGATTCCTCGCGCTCTACTGAGCTATTATTACTGTTATTAATATTAAGATTATAATAATTATTATTTACTGCCTCCTTATCCTTCCTACTATGTCGACTATTTCTACGCTTGGAATGTATTCTACTGTTACTTAACGTGGGGTTATAGCGTTGGTAAGGTCGCACGCATTATCTACGGAATTGTTGCATGGAAAATCGTTTATCCCCATGCCTTCGATAATTCTGTTACCGCACGGATTTCTTACATTTTCCCCTATTGTGCTCTCAATTAATCCCGTACCGGTAAGCTGCCCACATCCTAACCTACCATCTGATCTACTATTGACGTGCATCTCAACGCTTGCTAAAAAATTGCAATTGCTTAAATCTAACCTAAAAAAGCCCTAGAATGCTCAAACACCCTACGCGCTACCGCCTCCGCAGCCTCGGCAGTGTAGTGCACACCAGAACCGTTTAGGGATGCCCTACATGAGTCCAGGACCGGCCTCAGGTCAACGAAGTCCACTCCATTGCCCCTACAGAAGTCCCACAGCCTACGGTTCAGCCCGACCACTCGGCTCCAAACCATAGAACCGCAGTCCGTCCGAGGAACAATGCTACAGATGGAAAGCCGCACATCAGCACCAGACTCCTCTCGGACACGAGCAACCTCAGCGGCCAAGTCCTTAAAAGAGCTTAAGACCTCCTCGGAGCCGCGCTTCGAAGCGTCATTGGTACCACCATGGGCCACCACCCGCAGCGAGGAGCAACCCGTGCCCGATACCGACACCCTGAACTCCTTCGTCACCTGGGGCACCGAACCTCCTGGTATACACCTGGAGAACACCCGCTCGTGAACTCCCTCCCGGCGGGCCCGTGACAGTAAAGGCGCCACCACACGCCGGACGTTGGAGCTCCCTATCACTAACAGCCCTCTCTTTCCCCCCGAGCTCTCCTTGGGCCCGGCCTCCACCGAGGAGACGGGAGCGGGCACGGGCGTAACGGCAGTGGAGTCGTCCTCCGACAACACCGCAAACCGATTACTAACAGGAAGAGGGGCCACCGAGGCGTTCCCAACTCCCTGTCTCCGCAACACCACCCCACGATCCCCCCGAGTGGACACCACACACCACTCATCGGGCTTCCGGACCGGAGGACCCTCGACCCGCGAAGAGGAGCCAGGAGCCTCCCCGATCGCTCTGCCGCCTTCCGCACCCAGGCGAACCCGACATCGTCTTTATAAATTGCAAGAGAGATTTTTGAAAGGCAGTAAAAATATAATATTGCATTAATTGTCATAATAGTTATTTTCTTATATAAGAAAACTTTGGTCATAAAATACACAACAATTTTGAAAATTAACGAGGACTAAATTGCCAAAAATGGTGAGAACCTCTGGTTTAGATAACATTTCCAAGTTAAGTCGATGTAATCCACATCGTAAAAATTTCTTTGGAAAGGTGCAAAGTTTATGGATCCATTGAATCCATCAATCCTGAACATATCTCTTAGATAACCTATTTTTACCCAACGTTTTCCGCAATTTATCGACTGCAGAAAAGCCTGCCGGATTAGAGGGATTGCAGTAAATTGATTCTAAAATTTCACCGGACTCCAAATTAGTTTTGGTTTTCGACCGCGGACCTTGCTTCTTAGGAAACTTCTTCCCCGATCTGGAGTAATTCCTTCCAACTAAGATGACGTTTCTTTCTTCATTTCTACGTCGCTTTCTGCGATCTCTATTCTCTCCATTACGCGTCACCATTGCTTATCTTTGCGTTCGTTATCAACTCTGAGGCGTTTCGTTATCCTCCTACTTCTCTGACTGGGTGTCGTTGGAGGTATTTTAACGAAGGTTTTATTCTCTCCTCTTTTACTATTGGAAGGGCTTTCTCTTTTCCGCCACAACCATTCATTACGCATCCGAAGCATGTTTGTAAAGATGCCATTTATCTATATCGTTCAAATCCTTTCTATTCACTGTATTTCGCATCTCCTCGTCCTATCTCGATATTTGGAATTTTATTGGTCACTATCGATTACATCAGGACTAACTGAAAGCATCTTTTTCAAATTCATTGTATTTAATTTCCAAGTACTCCAATAAGAATCGATTCTAAGAGTATGGGAAGGAAACCGTCCGTTTGAATTAATAGTTTCCGCTTATGTTTAATGGGTCCCTTCTTAGCACCGAGTACTCTCAATTTTTCTGCAATGCTATCCGAGTTGCTTCTTCAATTTAGGATTATATTATGATGTCCGTTTATTATATTCAGACAGCACTCACTCAAATTCTCGATTAAATCTTCGTCACCCGCTTTTATATTTGCGTTACGCAATTTAGGTTTAGCTACTTTCAATACATTCAGCAAATGTGTATTAGATTTCAACCTTTTCATCTTCAGTCGTATGTGAAAGTGAATACACGATTGAAATTTTGCCGGAGAAAATGCGCTTCCTAAATCGAAGGTGATCATTCATCATTCATAGAACCTCGAAAATTATAGGCCAATTTCCCTAACCTCATTATCGTGCAAGATACTTGAGCACATAATCTTCAGGAAGGCGTTCGATAAAGTAACTCATAAGAAATTAATTGCGAAGTTGGGGCAATATAATATCAATCCAAAAATTGTCAGTTGGGTGAGAGACTTCCTCTCGAATAGAGAACAGATAGTTGTCATCGTCCCCCGTTAAAGTTGCGTCGGGTGTTCCTCAGGGAAGACACGAAAATGTAGGCCTCAAGGTCGAACAGCCCACCCTCCTTCCTTTCGCCTCTCGTCTGACAGTGTTGCCAGACCATACGGTAGGCGTTTCAAATTTTATCAAAATACGTCTAGCGGATCCGGGGTTGAAACGTACATTTTAAGCTACATGTAGTTCCTCATGGAAAATGGTCGTTATTTTAGTCCGATTTTAAACAAAATTGGGATCGCCCAACAAATGTTACTGACACTCTCCAATACCAAATTTCATCTAAACATGTACAGCGGTTCCCGAGCTATAAAATTTTTAATTATTATTTTTTGGAATGCACAAAAGAACATCTAAAATCATATAATTACTTAAATACATTAATCTGGTTTTCTTTAAATTTATCGTAAACCTTACGTTTACGGGAAAATTATTCGACAAAAAATGCGAATTTAATTAGTTTACTTAACATTTGTTCTCAATATTTTTCTCTCAATTGAGTATTTAACGAAATTCTCGCGAAGTAGGTTGTAAAAACATGTAGGTCTTCATGTAAAGTGGTCTTATTATTGTGTGATTTTAGCAAAACTCCCAAATACCAAATTTCATCGAAGCATGTCCAGCAGTTCCCGAGTTTAAACATGCGGTCGGACGAACGGACGGAAGTAAACGACCTCCCCTCTATGCGTTCACTTCGTGCAAAGAACGAATAATAATTTTTTTATATCAATATGGACCTAAAGTGCCAGATGTGCTTAGTTAAGATAGGTTTGGCAACGCTACGCTATCTATCGCTGGCATTGAGGCTTACATTTTCGTGACCCTTACTATAGTCATCATCTTTTAAGGATTTTCTTTTGATACCAAGTTCTGTTGAACCTTGGGCGCGATCACGGATCTTTATAACGCGCTGGCGTTACCGTTATCGCTACCATAACGCGACGGATAACGACATGGCGATCACCGTTCTTAAAATTTTCGCACTACGGTAACGATCTCTTTATGATAACGCGATTCTTAGCGCTACCGACCTAAGCTGCGTTATGATAAAGCGCTAGAAGGTAGAGAGAAAGATGGCGGAATGCGCACACCACATATATATTTATATTTCTTCATACGAGCTTATTTCAGTCTTCAGTGGCGTAGTTCTTCTTTTGTAATTCATAAAACCTTTTGCTTATTATTTCAGAACGGAAAATATTCAATCTTCGTTTAACTAATTGCTATTTCATTTAGTCGCTTATAAGGCATAGAGACGGTAACGTTACGCTTTGTTGTTTATGTTATTTAAAGTGATATTAATACGGATATTTAGACATCTATTAATGACTATGAAACTGTTAGTCATGTTGAGACCTTTACTTTATTTATAAAGGTGATTCTGGTTATCCCATTGAGCCATGGATTCTGACGCCACTACCACATGCAGAGCCAAGAACACCTGAGTACAGGTACACGTTGGCTCACTCAAAGGCACGGTCAGTGATAGAAAGGGTTTTTGGTGTGCTGAAGGCTACGTGGAGATGCCTTTCCCGCCAAAGGGTACTTCTCTATGAGCCTAGGAGAGCAGGGCAAATTGTAACAGCTTGTGCCATGCTACACAATATGCGGCTCAAGTATCGCCTAGCGGAGGTGGATGAAATAGGGGATGAAGATCCAGCCTTCAATGTGATGAACCCAGAAGAACCCCTTGAAGGCCGAGCTCGCCTTGCTGAAGGCCAACGTGTGAGGAGGGCAGTAATTGCTGAGCATTTCACTATTAGGAATTATTAATCTAAATTTTAAAATAATAAAAACTCTGGCAAATTCTACGCATCTTTGAGAAGGAAAAAGATTCAAATTCATCATTAAACTTTTTTATTTATGGCCTCCACCAGCCCTTCCACGGCCTTGCAGAGGCGCTCTAGGAGGCCATTTCTATTGGCCTCATTTCTTCCTTGTACTTCCATTGCCTTAGACATTTTTAGCAATGCCTCTGCCATAGTCTGGAAGATTGAAAATCCCATTTGGTTAAAAGCTGACATAAAAAAAAAAAACTCACATGAAATCATCACAACAATTTTCTTACTTTGGAGTTTTCAATCTGCCTCTCCTCTAATTGAGTAATCTGCCTGCGGGATTCCTCCAAATCTTTCCTAAAAGATTTTTTTCCCTTTGGTGCCGGGTCTGTAATAGATGGTATTCGGTATATTATATGGCTTAAAAGAATAACAATCTAACAGTTGTCCATAAATTCCAGTCAGTGCTTACATTGATCTGGCAACTTCCTTTTCTTCCCCATCTGCATTGAACCTTGGGGAATTCCGGCAGAGCTGCTTGCTCCACTATCGATTAGATCTTCTTCTTCATCACCTTCTGCATCTGTTGTGAATTTTTTGCCAATGAGAGGGTAGGAGGAAGTTATTATTTTACATGCATTTGGCTTGTCAGTAATGAATTTACCTTAAAACTAAGGAAAAGTAACAGGAAACTTTGTTCTTTCCTGGATAAATACTTAGAGATGGCATTAATTTTGATTAGTTGAGAATTATATTTTTGATTTTAACCATCAGTTCCTTTTAGCATCTTGTGATGCTCAAAGATATCTTTCATTTCATTTACCATGAATGACTTCTTCTGCAGTGCTCCAACCAAAGTTTTCCTGCATCTGTTGGGATGCTACCTTCCCATTGGGCCCACATAGTTTCCCTCTTGCAAAATCTAGATTTAGCATCATGTATTCTGCTAAATATTCTTTTTGCACCATTGAAATTTTGGCGCTGCGACTCCTATTAGTTGTAGTGAATAATAATTAATGAATTAAAACTAAATCAACCCTCAGAATTAAATAAACAATACTATTAACTTACTGTTTCAAATATTGGGAGATATAAAATAGAAATGTTAACAATAAATGCTTAAATTTTAATAGCGAATGTTTTTTATCATATTCCGCCGGTGTAACTTGAATGAAAACAAATTTTAGAACATATTACAACTATTAGTACGAAATCTTTAATTAGGTAAAAATTGTTTGAAAACAGATAAACTAATAGATTTACGTCACATACTCCCGTTTCGTACCGACATTTTATATTCAAGAGACAAACTTTCGCAATCCACGAACATCATTTATGATGCATATTTATTGATTCCGTAATTACAAAATGACATATTCCTTTAACAGTTAAAAAATATAAGTAATGTTACTTACCGGGCGAATGTCTTCTCTTCCATTTTTCAATTTTCCAATATTCCGAATTTCCAATATTCCGCGCTTTCTCTCTTCCTTTACTAAAGTAAACAAACTTCGCTTAGGCTCATTCAAATGTTTCCAAGATTTTCATTGGTCGAAAATCCTAGCCTCTCACACAGGCGCCGAGGTATGATTTTCCGATAGCGATACCTCTAAACCTCCCATTGTAACGCGCGTCGCTATATAACGCGAGATCCGTGATCGCAAACTAAGCGCTACAAGAGGAGATTCGCGTTATGGTAGCGATAGCGATAACGCGCAGGAAAGATCCGTGATCGCGCTTGACGCTGCGACTTGGTGGGAGCCCGTTGATGTGATGCGGGCTCATGGCCCACATTTTCATGGATGGTCACAGTCTAGCGGCCTTCAGATCTTCCTTTCTTAAAATTTAATACATTTCCCTCGACATCAAATTTATTACGTATTCGTGCATTAATTTTCCTAGTAGGTGGTCTTGTGTCAAACTCCATGAGACATCGCGTCCGTGCATCACGAACAATTTTATATTTCCAATATCATTTAAGAATTTGGACCTTCTGCACCACTCGTAATCGGTCACAGATATAGGTGTTTCTCTAAAATGAAAGGAAATTATTACGATATAGTTACGACTTTTGGGTTACACATACGTTGTAAAACAGCGAATTCAAAGATTCTTTCTTTATTACATCTTTACCTGTTTCAGGATCAAACGTAATAAAGCAAAGTAGGTTTAAATGTTCTCTCTTAAATTATTCCTGAACTCTTCTCGGATTCACATCTCTCTTCAATTTTAACACTTCATGGATATCACAACCACTCCAATTGACAACTCAACTATATTAATACACCCATTCACGATGTTACACACCAAATAAATATGTCAATCAGGAGACAATACGCATTGGACGTGACATTTTAACAGTCATAGATTTTCCAGCTTGCTATCCAAAATTGCCAAATAAATGAAAATTAACTAATTACAACAGACTAAATCAGCGAACCAAACGAGTATTTGCTCTGCGTCTCTTACTCATAATACAAATACACATAGATCCCTTTTATTAATTTTCTGACATTTGGGTATCTGCGTTTAAGTTTAGTACTTCATTTGGTTGAACACATGCATTAGTTAGCGAACCATTGACTCGTGCGTAAGCAGGAGATAGCAAGTTCTCGTTTGCTGCTGCAATAACTTTTACTGCAAAATGGATTTTATTGGATAGTTTTCTAGGTCATGAGTTTTGCACGTCACTTTATGACTGCCCTTGTGCACGTCATTTTGTTGCCACCATTTTTTGAATCCAGACAACGCAATGGTAAAGAGAATGATCTAAATATGTTTTATTCGTAAAAGAAAGACATTCTTATGAACAATTACAAATAGTTATACCATGCATACTTATCAAGCATTAAGTGGATTGATGACGCCACAAAGGCGCTGAAACATCATTGCTGGACGATAATTGCTGAGTTACGTGCAATAAGGTGTTCGTGCGGTTGTCCTCATATTTCTAGTGCTGCACCCACTGACAACACGTAGAGCTAGTCAAACGGAGCGTGTAAGTCCTCACGTTCGCTCCACCCTTCATTTTCTCCCCACACTCTCGTTTGTCTCGCCCCGCGGTCATTAAACTTTCATAAATGCTTCGAAAGGAAAATTTTGCTCTGACTTCGACAACAGTAACAGCATGCGGAGGCAAGAAAGGTGGCGAATTAAGGATAACAATTTTGAAAATCCTGGATTTGAAAATTTATATTCCGTTTCATTAAAATTTTATGAAACAGTTGAAATCGTCATTTTAGATGTTAAAACAGTAAATATTTCATTTGTCCGATTCTCATACCGCACACCAATTTCTCTGCTGTAATATTTCAAGGTGAAATCATCAACCTAATTGAAATAATAATCATCAAACACCTTGGTTTAGTAACCCGAAAATCAATTGATCTTTTCCTTTTTCGTTTCCAAATTTTAAATATTTGGTGTGAGTCGGTGAGTGGACGAAAACATCTACTGCGTCACTAACTAGGAATACTTTTCCGCAAACCCTGGCAGGCTTTTTCAGTAGTATCTGTTAATTAGTGGACTGTCTGTCGTGTGCCTGCGGGGAGTTTAACTTCGAGTGCATATTGAGAGAGTGAATTTACTATCCTTTCCAATTCTCTTTCAAATGGCATATTCAACCCTTTTAGCATTTTCATAAACCGTTTCTGCCGGAGTACTCATAACATTTTCAATTTTTCATTTATTTCATTCAAATTAACTAATTCTTTGTAAATTTTTTGTACTCAAAATGCATTATATCTCAAATAAACTCAATTAACTCCTTCAATATACTTAAAAATAACAATAACGTAAGAGTATATTTCAAAACATCTCCTTTACCAGAACATCAGGGGTTATTGTACTATTATATCTAATATCTGCCAATCATTGGCCGAGGCCATAACTCGCCACTTTGCACATGCTCACGCCCTCATCACCTTACTCTCAGCCATTCTCTCTCATTTCTAATCTCCTTCCCTCTCTCTACACCAGTTTGCCTTCTCCAGTGGAACGCTACACCAGTCTTAGTCTAATGCTCGTGGTAGCCTGACGTGCCTTCAGGTCGCTCCGTCCCCTTTCACTTTCCATTTTTAGCCATCCTGACCGCTGAATATGCCGCCGAAGGCTTTAAAGAAGGACGTTGAGTCCGATAGCACGGAGTTCCGTGCTATGATGGAAACGGTTATGAAGACTATGTCTTCATTTCAAGATGAACTGAGCCAAATCCATAAGGAAGATACTCCTAAGAGAAAAGAATCCCTTTCATCCTTAGAGGATAGATTCAACAGCTTCCGAACAAAAGTGATCGAAGACTTCCGCCGTCTCTCTGACCGCCTTAGTTATCTAGAGAAGAAAGGCGTGGAATTGGATGAGAGACAAGACGCCTTAGAGCAGTATTCCCGACGCAACTGTCTTCTCATTCATGGTGTAACGGAGAAGGAGAATGAAGATTGCTTACTTTTAGTGACTAAATTCTTCAAGGACGAAGTAAAAGAAGAGATCGACATGCAGCGTCTTTCCAGAGCTCACAGAATCGGTGTTCCCAGAAGCTCCAATCCTCACCCCAGAGCTATCATCGTCAGGTTTTTATCCTATCAGGAAAGAGACAAGGTGTGGAGAAACAAGAGACGCCTCAAAGGTACCAATTTTCTTGTCACCGAGTCGCTTACCTCTACGCGAAAAAAGTTATTGCAAGAGGTAAAAATGTTGACAGGACCACGTGGGGTCTGGACGCAAGACGGGAAAATAGTTGTCCTGCATGACGGCAGCAGACGGTTTATCTCCACCATGAGAGATTTAGAGGCATTGAAGCGGGCCTGGCCCTCTCAGAAATCAACTCCGGGGGACGGACGTCGCTAAGTAACCTTACGAGCAAGACTTTGGATTTGCTTAGAAACTGACAAAGACCACTACGGCATAATCATTAGGTAACATCTGTCGTGCGTACTGCATTGTGCTACTTGAGTTCCTGTTTTCCACTAACTCCGTTTTTGTCATCGCCTGGCATCCCCGTTCCTGCATTTGCTGATTCTCGGCTGTTTTCCGTGTTCCTGAGAGAAGAAAGAAGCTCCCTGTGCGTTTCCGTCCCCCCTTATTTAGCAGCGAGTTTCTTTTCTTTCTTTTCTTTCTTTTTTTTCTCTTTTCTTTCTTTCTTTCCCTCCCTTACGTGGCGTCCCAAGTGAAAATTAGTGCCTGTGTATATTAGTGCCTGTATTTATCTGTCTCCCCTACATCCCTAGTTCTCCCAAGTTAATTCATTCATAGCCCCTCATTTCTCTAGTGTCAGTTCTCCCCACAGTGTTTTCATTTTCGGTTCTCTCTAGTGCAATTTCTCCCAAAATCTAATCCAAAGAGCCCCTATTTCCCAGTGCTAGTGCTCCACGTAGTGTTTTGTTCCAATCATCTCACCAGTGCAAATAAGTGTCTGTAGTTATCTGTCTCCCTTCCACCCTTAGTGCTCCCAAAGCCGTTTCCCAATAGCTCTTACTCCACAGTGTTAGTGTTCCACTAAGTGTTTTATTCCACTCACTCGATAAGTTCCTTTAGCTCTCTAGGGCAGTTCTCATATCCCTACAGTGCAGTGCTCGCGCCTTCCTGTGCTCCTCTGTTTTCCTTTGCAATTAGTTTATAACTTATCCTTTACTTGACCTGTGTGTATTTTCCTGCTTTTTCATTATACATTGCAATATTGTATTGTGTCTTGTATTCCTAACTTTGCGCATCCTACTCTATAAAATATCCTCACCTATGTTTAATTCTTCCCCTGGAATCGTGCCCACTAATAGCACTTCTTTCCCGTTCGTACCTCCCATCAGTAGACCCTCCCAGCAGGATGTTATGACGCGCATTAGCTCTTCTGACTCTCCACCCCCCGCTGACCACCCTTTCCCCCGCTTTTCCCATTGCACTCAAAATAACAACACATGCCCTCTCTCGCCCATCACCTCTTCCCCTGTCCCACCATATAACCTTAATATGCATGGTCCTCACACCCTCAACCCAGAGGCAGCAGAATTCTTACCCCCCCCCCCCTCCATTCCACTCCCGTCCCCACCCCCCTCACTACCTGCTATACATCCAGCCACAATCCGTACCTACTTTAACCCACATGCTCCTGATTTCATTCCTTCCCTAACTCAACCGCGTCCTTCCTTAGACCCAAATGCCTCTGAATTCTACCCATACGTATCTCCTGGTTCCGCATCTTCTAATCTTCTCCCTATCACTAATAAAAGCTTATCCTCATATTGCAATTCCAATACAAAGGCCATTCTATCTGAACAGTTTAAGCCCTTTCCACGCTCCCTCCAGATCTTATATTTAAATGCTCAAAGCCTAACTGCACATATCGAAGAACTCCGTGGTATACTACCTAACAATAAAGTACACATCATCGCTATTGCTGAGACCTGGTTGAAACCATCTATGTCTTCCTCTACTGTTAACATTGACGGTTTTAAACTTTACCGCAACGATCGCGTTGGCAAAGGCGGCGGCGGTGTCGGAGTATATGTAAGAAACGATATTTCAACTAAATTTATTGAAAGTAGCGAATGTAATTACAGCAAAAGACCCGAATTTCTCTTTATTGAATTGAAAATCTATTCACAGAAAATACTTTTCGGTATTTTCTACCGTCCACCCAAAATTGGTCATCTATCCGATATTGATGAAGTCATCTCTAATCACATTAACGATTACAATCATTTAATAATTACTGGCGATTTTAATGCCAATATACTCGCACCAAACCCTGATTCGACATATTTATATAACTCCTTCAACTCTCTAGGCCTTAGTATTCTACCTCTAAATGCTACTCACCATACTCCTACTTCCTCTACCCTAATTGATTTAGCCGTTACCGCCAATCCTGACAAGGTTCTCGCGCATGGCCAACTCTGCTCCGGGAATCTCTGCACATGACATAATATACATTGCATATTCAATAAGGAGCCCAACTCACAAGCCGAAATATATCACCTATAGGGACTTCAAAAACATCAACAATGAGAAGTTAATTGCTGACGCGTCTGCCATGCCTTGGTATTCTATTGAGTACATGGACGACATTAACGACAAGGTTGAGACTTTCAACAATTTTGCACAGTCATTAATCAACACTCCCGCTCCACTAAAGACTAAAAGAGTCTCTAAGCCCCATGCACCATGGCTCACAACAGACATCAAACTGATAATGAAGAGACGTGACAATGCCTTCCGCATTTTCAAAAATACAAAAACACAGATCTCATTCAACCAATTTAAAAAACTAAGAAATAAAACTAAGCAACTTATCAGAAACTCTAAAACTCGGTACATTCATTCACTGTCCCGTCCAAATTCTTCACAATCTGCTCTATGGAGTAACTTAAAATTATTTGGTATTGGAAAATCTAAGGATACACAACTTCCTCCTCATATTTGCCTTGATACACTTAACACTCTATTCACCACTCCCCCAACTCCTGATGACAACGAAATAAAACAGAATCACATACTCCACCTACTTCAACACACTCCTCCCACCACAGCATCACCACCATTCCAATTTTCTCCTGTAACTCAGCTGGAAGTACTGAATTGTTTACGTAAAATCAAGTCCAGAGCACAAGGTGCTGACGAAATTCCAATAGTTTTCCTTCATAAGATTATTCATCTAGTGCTACCCGTCATCACTCATATATTCAATTGGTCGCTTATGCAAAACAAATTCCCATCGCAATGGAAACTCGCCATAGTCCGTCCCATACCTAAGAAAAGTCTTACTTCTGACATAACCGACTTTCGGCCCATCAGTTTACTTCCTGTATTATCAAAGGCATTTGAAAAGGTTTTACATGAACAAATCACATATTTTCTAATTAGTAATAATATCCTCGATTCTCTACAATCAGGATTCCGAAAATCACACAGCACTACCACAACACTCCTCAAAATCACTGACGATATCAGATTAGCAATGGACAAAAGAGAAGTCACTATTATGACTCTTCTTGACTTTAGTAAAGCTTTTGACTCTGTAGATGTAAACATACTTCTAACCAAACTGCGCCTCATGAACTTCTCCTCAGATTCCCTAAACTTAATTAGTTCTTACCTGAATGATCGCTATCAAAAGGTCGTAACTGACAATCATTCCTCAAGATGGATTAAAGTGTCACGTGGCGTACCACAAGGTTCCACCCTCGGGCCACTGCTCTTCTCTCTGTACATTAATGATATATCTTCTCAGCTTGCTCACTGTAAATACCACCTTTATGCTGATGATCTCCAAATCTATATGCACTCTCGCTCTATTGATCTCCATCTTATCATTGATAAAATGAACCATGACCTCACTTCTTTATCCAAATGGAGCAATGTAAATTTCCTCAAAATTAATCCTTTAAAAAGTCAGTCTATTATTATTGGGTATCCCAAAATTCTCTCGTCACTAAACTTCTCAGAACTTCCCCCAATTCTGCTCAATAACTCTGTCATTCGTTTCCAAAAAACTGCAACCAATCTCGGGTTAGTATTCAATGACACATTGACCTGGACTGATCATATAACTAAAATATGTAATACTGTTAACTGTTCACTTCACTCACTTAAAAGAATTAAAAGCATTACCCATTTCTCCCTTCGCAAGCGACTTATCACCGCTCTTGTCCTTCCTCACCTCGATTACTGCGATACGGTCTATCAAGATCTATCTAACGAGCTATCTCTAAAATTGCAGCGTGCACAAAATTCCTGCGTAAGATTCATTTGTGATCTCCAAAAGAGAGACCATGTCACTCAACCTCTATATACGTTAGGCTGGCTTCGCACTGAAGCTCGTAGACGTCTTCACCTCCTCTCGTTATTTTACCGAATTATAACTCTTCAAAACCCGCAGTATCTGAACTCCAAATTTTCCCAAATGAACTCTGTACACAACGCCAACACTAGGGGCACCAATCTCTTCCAGATCCCACATCACAGGACGGAAATTTATAATAAATCCTTCCATGTTACAGCTTGTAGACTTTGGAACGCCCTACCTACTGACCTCCAAAACGCAACATCTCTCCACATATTCAAACATAAATACTTTAAATTGCTGTTCTCTGCCCAAAATTCAGGTCAGCTTTAACATTTTCTTCTTACCAATTGCAAGACGGCTTCCTTCACTCTTCCTTACTTAATTAACATTAATTATTTTTTTTGCAGGTTATCGAGTTCGCAAAGTGTACGCCTCCTTCGACTGTTACCTTTTCATTGTCTAGTGTCTACTATGTTATAGTGTTTATGACGGTATACAACGATGCTGTATATACGAAGACTTACTGTACATACTCCTTTCTATTTAATGTTGTATTACTATATCATTATATGTACACTATCTAGGGTTTTCGCAGGTTTTTCACACCCCCCTTCTCAGTGGGTGTTTTCCTGCGTGGGTTTTACTAGGGAGGACATGCCTGTTTTACCTAGGTTTTCCCCACAATCTCTAATCTGTCTTCAATTTTATATATATATATATTTTTTTACTCTGTATGATTTAGGTATATACTGTTTATGTTATGCGTATTGTATATATATATATATATATATATATATATATATATATATATATATATCTTACTTTACCATTTTTTTATATTTTTTATATTGACGAAGGGTTAAATGTAAGAATGGACCTTATGGTCTAAATTTCGCCCGAATAAAGACGATTATCTATCTATCTATCTATCTACACCTTCTTATCTCAAAAAAGGAGTAAATGTTAGGGCGCCATTTTGTAGAATTTTATAATGGCAGAAAAGGTGTACGTTTTCCGGTGATAGTCCTTGTCTGGGATTTTTCTATTCATATTTTTGACCGCTATCTATCTCTCCCTCCCTCACTCTTCCTCTCATCATTCAAACGACACTGCTATCTATCTCTCTTATCCTTTCAAAGGAACAGTTAAACACACTTAATGCTTCAACGTTTCTAATTCTTGATTTTGACAAAACAATACTCATTGTGCATGATTTATACTTTTTTATTTTATTCATTTATTTATTTTTTCTCTATTTTTTAGTCATAAATGTTATTATCTATTCATTCCCTTCTTCCCCCGTCTCCCCCACCCACTCCCCGCTCTCTCTCACCCCCTACTTCTCCCCCCTCTCCTCCTCCCCTTCACCACTCTCCCTCCCTTCCCCTCTCTCTCCCCTCTCCCTCCCTCTCCCTCTCTCCCCCATCTCCCCTCCATTTCTCCCCCCTTTCTCGCCCCATTTCTCTCTCCCTAACTCTCCCCACCTCTCTCTCCCCCCATTACCCAATCCCCCCATCCAATCTCCCCCCATCTCTCTCTCTCATCCCTCTCACTTTCCCACCTCTCTCTTCCCCCCTCTCTCCTCCCCCCTCGCCTGCCACCTCTCCAACCCCCTATCCTTCCTCTCTCTCTCCTCCTCCTTCTCCCTCCTCGCCCTTCTCTCTCCTCCCCCCTCTCTCCTCCTCCCTCCCTCTATTGTCTGTCCCTGTCCTCCCCCTTCCCTCTCCCCCCTCCATCTCCCTATCCCTCTCCCTCTCTCTCAACGAAGCTCCTTTTTTACGAAGTCAGCACTTGATTCCGAAATCTGCCCCGAAATGTATTTATAATACGCACGAGAAAACAGTTTTTTTGTTATTACGAACTTTGAATGATTTTCTTGCAGCTTAAAATGGTGAATCTTATGCAGCATGATAAAGCAGCACATTTTTAGCGAAATACGAAAAATAATCTGAAAAACGAAAACGGAGAAATATAGTATTTTAATGTGATTTTTAATGCTGTATCGGGCGGCGAAAGTATGGAGGTTACTTCGAGGCTACCTTTAGTGAGAGACCGAGATTTTTGTGAAAAGAGAGAAAATGCCTCACTAGAACCCCTACTGCTCGGACTGGTGAGACACGTTAGACGTCGCCGCGCGTATGCACAGGTGTCTCCAAATGCTCTATTCGCTATAAACAGTTTCAAAGGCCTTGCGATTATATTACATATTTCTTCCTTCAAAGAAGTCCCGGATATCAAAGGAAAATATCGTTTGCTTTTAAGTCTAAGTAAGTCGTCAGACGCGCAGTAAGCATTGCTTTCGTACTTTGTCAGATGCCTTTTACAAAGTGTTTTTTACGATCCTCAGAAGCCATACTTGGAATTTAAATCCATATTTTAGGGTTTCAATAAGTGAATTTAACAGAAACCGTAATTTCAGCCAAAAACCACCGAGGGGTAGTGATCCTAGTGCTAGATCCTAGTGTCGGAGATTAAAATTAAATTACCGCTCGATCTTTCGATACAGTTTCATACGTATTTCTTATAAAGAACGCCTTTAAAATCTATGTGTATTCCAATTATGAAGTATTCTCTTACATCTCGTTATTCTTATGGAGGTTCAAACCTATTAGAATACTATCCTAATTGCCCGTCAAATATGACGGGATTATGATAAAAGTATTCCAAATATATTTGATTTCGATATGAAAAATCAGTAAGATATGCTAAATGATGAACCCCTTCTCAAAAATGAAATGATAAGAATAAATAAATAATAATATTCCATCCCTCCCTCCCTCCATTCCGGCCTTGGTAGACGAGTGGTTTGAGTATCTGACAACGGAGACCAAGGTCGCGGGTTCGAATCCCGCCGAGGGCATGGTCGTCTGTGTTCGTAGTATGTACAGGGTTATATGTAAGAATGGACCAGATGGTCTAAATATCGCCCTTAAAAATAAAGTCGATTTCTTTCCCTCTATCCCTCCCTTCCTCTCTTTCCCTCTCTCTCTCTCTCTCCCTCCTTCTCTGCCTCTCTTTTGTCTCCCCTCCCCTCTCTCTCATTCCCTCCTGTCCAAATTCATAACTCTCCCTTTTTTCTCCTCCCTCTTTATCTCTTTCCTCCCGTCCTTTTGTAGTTCTATACTTCCCTTACTCTATGTAGCTTCCATTCTATCTCTCTTCCCTTCGATCTTCCCTCTCTCTTACTCTATATCTATATAGTCGTTTATATAAGCAAAAGAATCCAAAGTAAACACCAGTCCCATTAGGATTACGTCATTTCGCGAAAAATCATAAGATAACTTAAGGCAATCTACGCACTTGTATATACAGTGGAAACCACTTAACACGAAAACGGATAACGCAAAATATCGGTTAACACGAAATGCAGGCTCGGTCCCTACCGGAGCCTATACATTTCAACGTGTATTAGTTCGTTTTACGCGAAATGGTTAACAAGAAATTTCGGTTAACACGAAATGTTTTTTCGGTCCCCTGAAAATAAATCCCTGTCAATCCTGTCTTTGGATAACACGAAACGACCCACTCGTTTCTTAACATAGAAGTATGAATAATCTCACAACCACAGCTGTACCTCCTCCTTCCCTCTCTCTTTCAATTGGCATAGTCATTAGTAGACCTCAGAGAAACTCACGCACCCCCGTTGAGAGGGTTGCTACCGAGATTTCCTTGGCAGCAATAAACTAAATTCTGGGAACTACCATCTTCGAATGAAAGGAAGGATTTGGAGGTGCATATTTTTATCTGTACTGTACCTTCCCTTTTCCCGTCTTTCAATACGCTCAACTCCTCCCTTGCTCTCGTCTCTAGACCCCTACGCAGAACAGTTCTACTCAGTTGTTTCCGTTGATTCTGAATTTCCGTGTGGAACGGTTAGCGAATGTGTAACGAATCTGTGAGCGAAGTTCTTCTTTCTTTTTCGGGATCGTTTTCAGTTGTGATTTTATATTTTTATAAAAGATAAAAGACCCACAAAGAAATGGCTGGTAAATTGCGTAAGCAAAAAGCAATACCGCTGAAAATGAAAATGCAGCTCCTACAAGCGGTTGATAACGGTGATAGAACCAAAACGGACATCTGAAAAGAGTTCAAAATTCCCTTTTCAACTTTGTCAACAATTATAAAAAATCGTGATAAAATAACATCTGTGTTTGAGAGAAGCATGTTTGAACCGGAACGGAAGCTTCTACGCAAAGCATGAGGATTTGGAAGCGGCGCTGATCATCTGGTTTAAGCAAGCAAGAGCTCAGAATGCTCCAATTTCTGGTCCTGTTTTGATGGCAAAGGCTGACGCTTTGGGATCAGAATTGGACATTGAATTCAAGTCTAGTCCTGGATGGTTGGAGGGGTTCAAGGTGAGGAAAAGGATAATTTTTAAGAGTGTTTCCGGCGAGTCGGGAGATGTCTCCCGTGATATGACATGTGGGTAACTTCTACCTTGCCTAAATTATTAACAGACTTTGCGCCTAAGGACATTTTTAATGCTGACGAAACCGGGATTTTTTTTCGCTGCCTCCCAGAAAAAAATTTAGCTTTTAAAAATGAGCAGTGCTCTGGTGGAAAAAAACTAAAGAACGCATTACGGTAATGGTGGCTTGCAATTCAGACGGTTGTGAAAAAATCCCGATGTTTGTTGTGGGTAAATTTCTGAATCCTCGCTGCTTCAAGAATGAAAAGAAGCTTCCCGTGGAATACACCGCAAATAAAAAAGCTTGGATGACGGGAAACATTTTTACAGACTGGGTTAGGGCATTGGATAAGCGCTTTTCACGCCAGAAGCGCAAAATAGCTTTAATTATCGACAACAGCCCTGCTCATCCAGAAGTGGAAAAGCTGAAATCAATTAAACTGATCTTTCTGCTGCCTAATACAGCAAGCGTTTTGGAGCCATGTGACCAGGGTATTATAAAAAATCTAAAATTCCACTATCGGAAGTTATTATTCCAGAAATATTTATCTAGTATTGAATCAAATGAGAAAATTAAGCCCGTGACTCTTTTGGATTCCTTACATTGGTTGTATGCCGCCTGGAGGTCAGTTACAGCGAAAACAATCGAAAATTGTTTTCGCCACTCTGGATTTTCCTCTTCGCCAATAGCAGATAGGTTTTCTGGACAGGATGAAACTGAATCGACTACGGAAACTAGGGTAAATACATCTACTGAAAGTGAATTGTGCGATATCTTCGGTCGCGTGTCGTCTGTAATGAGATTGACAACTGAAATCACGCTGAATGATTATATAGCAGTGGATGACCATATTGCCACTACACCACTTTTAACAGACAGTGACATTGTGGACATTGTTAAATCAAGTGCAACAAAAGAAAATGAAAATAGTAGTGAAAGTGGAGATGACTGTGACGACGGAATGTTGTCAGTGCCAAGTGCTGCGGATATCCGTGGAATGCTAAAAAGTGTGCGTCGGTTTTTGGAAAATCAAACAGATAGGGACAGTTTGTATGAGACGGTTGATGATTTGGAACAATTTGTCGAAAAAAAGATCATTATGAATGATAGACAGAAATAAATTACGGATTTTTTTGTTAAGAAGCAGACAATTGAACTTTACCGACCTTGATACTTAATATTTGTGCATTGTTTTTATGAAATTATTGAAATAAAATAATTTTTTTATGCATATATGTAATGAATAAATTATAAGGTTTTCATTATTATAACTAATTACTGTGCTGTTTCCATCGCATATTTGTTATGTCAAGATTTATTTACGAGCTTATATCAATATCTCAAATCAGTCTCAAAAAAGGTTATCATGAAATTCGTTTAGCACGAAATTCGGTTAAGACGAAATGTTTGCGCTGGTCCCCCACATTTCGTGTTAAGCGGTTTTCACTGTACTACACGTATGCGGGTTGTGACAACTATTGATTCTCGAAGTTTAACAATGATGTGGTCACCAAGGCAAGGCCGATATTTTCCCATAATATGTTATTTTAATGTTTAATATGAGAGATTTCGAAAGGTAGGCGGAAAAAGATGAATATAATAAGAAATTTCATAAATTTTCCTTTAGCATAGTTTAAATTTGAAGATCGTACGTCAATTTATTCCAATTTTAATTTCCGAAAGAATAAAAGCCTACACTTTAAAAAGCCATTTTTTACGTGTTATCTTACGGGAAATGGAGTTGAACCCGGATATTTTTTCCTATTTTATTTCGTCAGGTTTTTTTATACCTGAATCAAACATTCCTGCTAAATTTCAACCTACTACCTAATCGGAAAGTTTGTTAAAACAAGTTAAAATGTGCCAATGATGACGCCAGAATTACATAGAACTGGAAAACTATATGCAACATGTAAGTATGAAATCAGCACTTTCACGAGTAGCGGAATTGTCGCTGGCATGGAGAAACTTCCTGTATATCCTGTCTTTTTAAAAGTTTTATAAACATTTTAACCTTGATTTAGGCTTGTGATACCTGTGTGCGTGAGACGATCACTTGACGTGAGACTATTTGATCCCTGGCGAGGGTTAATCTCCCCTAAACCCTTACATACCTTGTGACTCTTATACGTTTCTTTGTACATTTTGTGTATGAAATTTAGTGGTGGATTGTCTGTTGTGTACCTGCGAGGAGTTTAGCTACGAGTGCATATTGAGTGCGTGCAGGGACGGCGTGGTTATTTGCGGGGCCTAGTTCGACAGTGAGTGGGAATGGGGTCTATTTAGATATGTTAATATATTCGGTGGCGCAAAAAATTTCCTTTATTAAGCCCTCAAGCCCGGAGGAGATTTATTAAATCCCACCCGTACGGCCGGATGAGGTTTTTAAATTTTCAGGATTGCGTTGCAAAAACGTTCGAAAATATAAAAATAATCATAACTTGAGAAGTTTTCTCTTGATTTTTCTGAATTTTTTTGTGGATTTAAAAAAAACAGGATATTTGTAAATATCTATTTTGCGTATAATATTTTACATACAAAGATTGTTGGAGTAGAAGAGAATGTACACCAATCGCTAATTTTCCGGCGTGCAATCGCGCTTTATATATAACATTCAGCACCGGAAAATCTATAGAAGATACTGATCTTAATAAAAAAATAGCTTAAATTAGTAACTATTTCATTCTGCATGTCTGCCCATCTAAACCAATTAGGTAAAAAATTTCACGAATCTCCACTTTTTCATGTCTTGACTAGAAATTTTTAAGTAAATGTAGTATTATGGATTTATTAAAAGATGATTTATTTATAATATAAACGTTTTAGTTATACAGTCATAATTATTAGTCATTACAGAAGTCACATAGAAGAAATGGTTGCATTTCGTTAATTGGAAATGGAGATATGACGTTGTATAAAACACGGAAAACTTTAGCTTATAGGTCCTTCCCAAATATTTTCATAAAATTTACACGTGGGTAATTGGATTCAGCAAGAAATGCCTTATAGCTTAGTAAACACTTCTAGTAATCTATTATGTAAATATATGGAAGAGCTTTTCGTGATTTTTGCTGGCGTGTCCTCTTCTTGCCTACTCGCTTCATCGCTGCCATGGCCTTGCTAGCACAACAACGAAGCACTTATCTGAAGAGGGAAACAGACCTCGTTTTCTTTCAAATGTCAAAGAAAAGGAACCCAATTTGGTGGGTTCCCTTTCCTCAAGTATTTATGGGTCAACTTTAGAAACCGAAAATCCGTAGGTCCGTGGTAAAAACTAAAATTCTATCACAAAACTAAACGTATATTATATGTAAACAAATACTTACAAATAGAAAGATATACTCAATTCCCCGCAATTTTCGTCGAGATTAAAATTAAATTATAAAGGTCTTTAAAATTATATGAAAGATATTATCCTTCTCACAAAATGCCACTCTTTGAGGCGTTGCACTAAATTATCGGAAGAATGTCGGCCTTGGATTTTGAAATCAGCTGTTTTGACGGTGACGCTCTCCTATGAAGCGATGAACGAAGGATCGCGCGGTAATGGAAGGGAATGTTTACAGAAATGTTTTTACTCAAACTAATTCCATTCTTCATCAATTGCATTGTCAACATTTGTAATAAGCTGTGCATAGACAGACATAAGATGTTTTCCTTTCTTTCTTTACATACCGACGAAGACCTTTGTCGCATGACATAAGCCAAATATCTCCACCAGGAAAAAAGAGGAGAAAAAACGTACTCTCTTTGAAATGATACACAGTTCCTACATTGCATTTCAAACCCCAAAGAAAGGTTCCTTGCTGCATTGTAAAGCGACTTTTATACGGAGAAACACCATCATATCATAGCAAAATTGAAAATTCTATCGCAAAATTCAACGTTGATTAAATATGTTATAATTGAGAAAAAAAATACAAGGCAAACATAGATAGGAAGTTCAAAGCTTCCTCTGTCAAAAAATATATATATAGGTTAATTAGATTTAAAGAAGTCTCTAGCGTCAAAAGATAAAATAAATTAGGGCTGCCGCATGACGTAATAGTACGCCTGACGGCCGATTAGACAGTTTTTGCATGACGTAATAGTACGCCTGACGACGTTGAGGGGTTAAAGAACAGAGGTATTTTTTAAATAAAAAGTAGTTATAAAAATTAATTCTTACTAGAAGTTTTCTTCAAAAATTACGTAATTTTTGCGGTACCCATTTTATGTAGTAATATATTTATGAATAGGAAACCAAAATTGGGTTGTATAAATGTTTATTAATCGAATATAAAACAATGCATAACAGAATAACTATCGAAAGTGTAATTTAGAAATTATTACAAACTTGGAATACAAAAGTAATTGATTATTACGCAAAACATAAACGATTAACCCCTACAGATATTTTTAAAATAACAAAATGAAATACATAGTTTCATTTCTTAAATAAATATATGGAAAATATTAAAAAATAATTTTTCTCGCTCTTTTAGCAGATAATTCTTGACAGACATCATCAAAATTTATAGTTTTTGCTATTTCATTTTCTATAGATAATATTGCTAGGGAAGTGAATCCCTCTTGACTTATTTTGCATCTTAAGCAATTTTTTAAAATTCTAAGTTTTAAAAGCGAGCGTTCTGCGGGAGCAGCTGTAACAGGTGTATTGAGTATAATTCTTAAAGACATTGCTAAATTTGGGTAAATTTCACTAAGCCCGTTTCCGTATGCATATATTAGAGCTTCTAAACTAGTAAAATGGGAAGAAACAATGCTTCTAAACATTTTTAATTCTTCAAACAAATCTAATCCATCTATATCTGTCTCTTGTGTTAAATGCAAATCTTTACAATTATTAAGAATATCAGTTTCAGTCATTATTACGAGTTGCTGAAAATTATATAAAAATCCAAATTTAGCATTGTGATCATCATAGATTTCAAACCTATGTTTCAAAGAAACTAAAGCAGCATCAAATATTATTAAAAAGAAGTTAATACTATAACTTTCCTCAGCAGCTTCAATAAGTTTGTCCGCACCTTCATATTCAAACAGTTTTCTTTTATTACCTCTTCTGATTTTTTTGAATTCGCTTGTAATATTCAATTCTGCAGCAATTTCTCTAGCTTTGGTTAAAGAAGACAGATAGCTGGAAGTTCTGAACTCTTCAAAATACAATATTAGTTCTTTGAAATGCTTTACTGCCACATCTATATGCATGTTTGCGCTCGGATACAATTTGCTAACCATATTATCTTTTTATAGTAAATCGTACTAAATCACTAAACTCATTAAAAATTCGAAAGTTTTCAACTGATTTTAAAAAAACATTAATTTAGCTTTGATTGTAAAATCAGTTGTAGTGTTTTGAAGTTCTTTAAAAGAATTTTAAAAAACAGGCACTTGATATCTTATAGCCTATGTTTCCGATAAAGCATTTCCTGTTGTTTCATTGACAATTTCAAAAGTAATAAAATGTTCTCGGATTTCAACATCTGACTCAGTTTTATGTAAAAAGCATAGAATAACTGATAATTGTTCTTGATGACTGATATCATTCCTCTTAATAGTAAATTATGTTCCGCTAAATACAAAATTACAGCAATTATGCGTTCGAAAACGTTTCCATTTTTCAATTTCCATCCGAATTATATTCTCATTTACTTCGTCTATTGTATTCTCCATCTTCAATTTTGATTCTAATTGATACAATTCATGCATTGATTCTAAATGTTTCAACGATCTTTCATGCATTTTAAGACGATCCCTTACATGCATCTAGTCTTAAAAGCCATGCCTACACAAAGATATATCGGACCAAGAAAATAATTTGCATGCGAATCACCAAATTGTATTTGTGCTTGTTCAATAAATTAACCAACGTTGGTTCTGAGTTTCCCCGTTCTTCACTGTTCGTGTTTAATGCTTGGTTGAAAAACATCTTTTACTTTTTTCATCTTTTGGAAATAAATGGTTTTGAATCTGAATGTGTTGTACTAAAAAGATCCTGACTTTCTCCGTTACATGATTGGGCTACGTAACTGGATCGACCACTATTATTTCCCTTTTCTGAACCATCGCCTCATTGACGTTCTCTTTGTGCTGCTGGATCTTCAACTTTTATTTCGATTTGTTGTGCTGTCAACCCTTTGTTGTCTTCTGTTTCAGCTCGCCACATAGCTACCTTTCACTTCCATGTCGCTCTGCTGCAACTCTCTGATGCCATCTACTTCAATTTTTTTATCCTCATCTGTTTTTACGTTCAGTTCTATATTAGTGTTTTTGCATTCAGTAGTCAAATATGAGCGGCTACATACATCAATTTTATTTTGTCTATTTTTCTCGTGATTTATATTTAAAAATTTAAAAATTGAATCTTTTTGTGCTAGCAAACATAATTATTTTTTAAATTTTCGATTTCGTTTTTTCCCACAACTCATATTTTTTTCCTTTATCTTGTTCGTTGCTTGTCATAATTTCAGGGTTAATATACTAAAAAAGGGAAGAAAGGATGTCTATAACAACGTTTATGTTGCTAGGTATATTTTTTATAAAAAAATTCTTCTAATAATATTTTATTCAAATTGATACCAAAAAAATACGATACGCGTTTTAAATTATTTCTTTTGCTGAAATGTATAATAAAAGGAACTTTCAGACGTTTTTTCAAGTTAAGAGAGTTGCTCAAATTAGAAAGAAGAACAAGTCTGTCGTTTTGCTGATGAGGAGAAAATCATGATGATCAAATGACCAAAAAAAAAGTGAAAAATGTGTTTGTGATATGGGAGTACGTCAGAGAAAAGGATAAGTATTCTAAAGTGGGGGATAAGGGCGGATTGACAGCTTCACCGGCCCATCTAAAACACGTTAACTGGCATGAATACATACGGAAGCCGATTCGAAAAACTTACTTTATAGTTGGCTATTCTGACGGAAAAAAATTAACCCGGAACCACAAGCATGCGGTCTCTCAGATTGCTCTAATATTTTAAACACTTGGTGATGGATCACCCCACACCTCTTCTACCTTTAAATTCGATGTTTAGAGTCGTGCATTGCGTCTCTTTCTTTAGTTTCGTTGAGAATGTTGACCAAATCAAAGTAAATATGTACTCAAAAGCTTCTCTGAGAGATCGCATGCCTGTGATATTTTTTCTTTACCCATAATCACACGAATGCGGTCTCTCACCCCGCTCAATAATTGTAAACACTATGTATTCTTTGCTCCGTGTCACCCTCACACCTTGAGGAGGGAGAGGGAGGGCGGAAGAGAGTGACCCTGTGATAAGTTCAAAGCCGATGTTTTCAATAAAATATTGCGTCTCTTTCGCAATTTCGTTGCGATTGTTGAGCGAAAAGTTGTCTTGAACCAGTGGTTCGTAACCTTTCCGACATCGTGGACTTCTTAAAACGGAACAGTTTTTGCACAGACCGCCAATATCTTTCAAAGTATTTTCATATTAATAAAGTAATAAAAATAATCTTAGTTTGTTATTGTGACATATTAGTATTACCGTGAAAGCAGTCATATATCAACAAAGTAGCATATTTTTTCATACAAATCGAAAAAACTATTCTTATAATTCTTTTAAATCTTTAAATCTTTTGTCGAATGACCGAGAAAAAAGAACCAAGTTCTTCGAGGATCACTTCCATTCAATTGGATAATCCTGCCTTTGAGGAAATCGTCGAAGAATGGATGAAAGAATCAAGATATTAGGAGAGATGAATTTTTTAAATTAATAGCTTAAGAATTGGTAGTTCCGGAAACGACAAGAAGATGAATATTCCTCAGGAACACATTGATACGGAAAGTTCTATTAGACGAATTTTGAAAATTTCACAGGGTAAGATTTAAATTTTTTTAAATATTTTGAATATTTCAATAAAGTTGAAAAAACTTTCCCCAAAAACACAGTTTCAAACTCAAATTAACAAACAACCGCTAATAATTGAATTTTCTTTCGTTTTTTATTACTTTTACGACGAAACTAATTTGATAGGAACTAATGAAAGTTTTTGAATCATTTTTAGTAGATATAAAAGGTGAAACATACAATCACAAATATTATATATAAGTACATATATATATATATATATATATATATATATATATATATATAATAGTAAAAGTGCATTACTCTTTATGGATTAATTTATTTTTTAAGTTAATTTTAAATACTTGCAAATGTCACGATATTTTCTAAGCGTATATATAAATTTTCCTTCGAAAAACTGTACGTTCTATCCTAGTGAGAAAAATAAAGCTGGTGAATATCAAAGTTGGCTAAGGCACACTCCCGGTTCGAATCCCAGTCTGTTTGTATTTGTCCTCATTTTTTTCTTCCTCTGAGAGTCAGAATATTATTGAAAGGTTTAGTTTGAAATTTTTTAAAATTCGTTCTTGTTAACTTATAGCCGAGACCCTATTTTAAACATAAACTACATCACAAATGCAGAAAATGAGCTAAACTAATTAGAAAGTGACTCTTCATTGCCTTCGGTCTGTGTGGCCGCATGCTTGTGGAAGTGTTGTAGAAGTCGCATGCTTGTGACTACGGTATAACTTAACTTATGACTCTTACTTTTGGCTGCAGGATCATTTCCCGGGACTTGAGATATACTTTATGAAAATTCCCGGGACTCGAAAATATGAGTTTTCAAATTAAATCAAACGCGAAATATGAGTTTTAAAATATAAGAAATTACTTATAGATAATATTTTATTTGTTCAACATACCTCGTTATTACTCCAAAAAGAAAGTCCTCTCTCTCTCTGCCTCTCTATCCATCCCCCTCTCCCCTCCCTCTCCCCTTCTCTCTCTCACTCTCCTCATCCACTCTCCTCATCCACTCTCCTCATCCACTCTCCCCTTCCCCTCCCCCTGTCTCTCTTTCTGGTCCCCTCCCCCTCGCACTCACGCTCGCTCCCTCTCCCTCTCTCTCTTCCCCTTCCCCTCCCTCTCTTCCCCTTCCCCTCCCTATCTACCCCTCCACCTCTCACTCTCTCTATTCCCCTCCCCTATCTCTCTCTCTCTCATTGTCAGGGGTTGCACCTTCTCGCCGTTCTCTTCACGAAGAGGGAGGGGTGTGCAGAGGCCGTAACTCGCCACTCTGCACATTCCCCGCCCTTTCCACCTTACTTTCAGCCATTCTCTCTCATTTCTTATACCCTTCACTCTCTTTTCCAGTCTGCCTTCTCTAGTGAAAACTTCTTATCTCTAAAACGCAGTTAATATTAGGGCGTCATTTTAGAGGATTTTATATGGGCAGAACAGCTGTACAACAGTCCGAGACAATGGATCTCGTCGTTGTTATGTTTATGTTGATATGTTTCAGAGGTTGCGTTTGTAGAAAATTCTTCACTTCTGTGGTGGAGTATGACTAATGAAAAATTCGTCTTTGAATTATACGCATCGGTCTTGTTAATTTTCATTTCTTACCTCCTTATATCTCCGTGAAATAGAAAATGCATTTCACCTGTTTACGTTTCATACACAATAAATTCCAATGATGTAAAATATTCATATTTCGTGGTGAATTTTAGTCTTTTGTGAAAAGGTGCATGATAACTTATATAGCACAACTATAAATCAAATTTATTGCTATTACTGTGAGACTGTAGTTAAGTTAAAATATGTCGAAGCAGATGGTAAGCTTGGTATGAAAATGTGGTTTTAGATTCCTTATTATAATAAATCCCCTAATACAAAACCTAGAAAATGTAGATCCCTTGATTTGCTTTTTTCTTGAAGATATTCTTCGGTGTATGTAATACGTAATAAAGAGAAGTCACCTATTGAAATTGAAAATTTTTTGAATTTTATTTCCTGCACAATATTAACATATTTAGAGATTTTTTTATCTATTTCTCGTCTATTATGAAATATAAAAAATAATATTCGTTTTTCATTCGCAAAATTAAAATAGGTAAATATATTCTTTTTATAACCTATATCTACCCGTTGCAAGTGTACAATCGATCTGAAACAAAATATTCAGTATACTAATATGACACAAATAATTACAAAGTAATCACCCGAGTTTTTAAAAATTCTATATTTATAAATTTTATCGTCCAATTTAATTGCAATCCATGGCCGGCCCCGCGCCTCACCTAAATTCATCCCTACGTGCTACTCTCCTTTCTTCCTGCTTTCCTCCCTTCTCTCTTCATTTCCCTCTCATTTTCTTCCTTTCTCCTTGCCAACCAATCTCTATTCCGCCCTCCATTTGCTTGTGGAATGCCCAAGCTTCTTATCTCACGCAATTTATAATGTTATGGCCACCATTTTGAGGTTTACTATATTGGTATAGTCGACGAAAGATTTTCGGTCATGGTTATTGCTGGGGTAATTTATTATTTAGTATTCGTTTGGGTGCAAACCATTTTCTTTCCACCTCTCCCTCTATTCCTAAAGTACATCTTTGAACGAGCTCACTCCTTACTGTACTCTCGTTCCACCATTTCTATCTTCCTTGTACTCTCACTGGATGACCTAAATTCTTATCTCACACAGGAAAAGAAAGAAAATGGCTATCACTATAAGAGATTTTACATGAACGTAAGCATTGTGCATTTTCTCGTCACCGTTCTACTGTGAGGAATGAAGCTGTAATTAATCCTTTGTCTACTCATTTCTTCGAATAAATACAGGAGTAACTTTTTGGTGTTATTGAAACCTACATAACATTCGGTAACTGTGACATTGAAATCTTACTAAACGTGGCATCTCTATTAAAAATTGTGATTTTTCCGGACACTTTATTCTTATTATATTTATTATCAATACAGGATTTACCGCAATATTTCAAATTTTCATGGAGATAGGTAATTGTCTTACCATATACCGTTTTCATGATAAAATTTAGACAAATACTAATTTCTAAACTTTAATAATGTTAAGAAATGCCAGCGTTATAAGTTTCGTTTCTATTGCTTCTAGAAATCGGTAGCTATTTTTAAAGTGCTCAAAGATACAAGATTTCTGCGCAGTTAAAATCTTATCTCGTTCCGCAAAACCATTCAATGAGTAAGCGCTGCAAACGATATCCTGAGAGAATGACGTAGGTTGTTCTAATTCCTCGAAAAAGATACACACCCACACTTTAAAAACCGATAGAAAGATTGTGACAGGTAAGTGGGTTGAAATTTCATTTCTGGAGTTTCTAAGGTAGAAAAACTCCTTTAGGTATTGGTTTTTATGTTGTTTCTTCATTATAAACTTAGATGGATAAAATCTCAAATTATTTTCAGCATACTTTGATACATAGTAAGATAAGTATTATTATTCATTATGGATTCTATCGATTGCTTTATAAATGTTTTTGAATGCGCACATTAATTTGGGTTATATGTATCGTTACTTGAAAATACATTGCAATTTTTCCTAAACTTTCTTTGAAAAATACGGACAAAGCATAATATAACAATCTATATATATATATATATAGATTGTTCTTAGATTTTCACTTTGTTTTTATATATATTTATTATCAATGCAGTATTTACCTCAATGTGTCTATTTTCATGATAAAGTTTTAGACATACCGATTTATAAGATTTTCTGATGTCAATTAAAACGTTTTTAATGTTTCGTTTCCATTGCTTCAAGAAATCGGTAGCTATTTCTGAAGTGCTCAAAAAAATAAGTTGGTTGCGCAATTAAAAATTTACCTATCTCATTCCGCGAAACCATTCAATTAGTAAGCTCTTTAAACGATATCCCGAAGGAATGACGCTGGATGATATTATTCCTCGAAAAAGATAATCACCCATACATTAAAAACCGATAAATAGATTGCGATAACTACGCGAGTTGAAATTTCCTTCCTGGAGTTTCTAAGGTAGAAAAACTTCTTTAGATATTGGTTTTTGAGTTTGTTCTTCATTATAAAATTAGATGGATAAAATCACAAAATTTTTCAGCATATTTTGATATATTGTGGCCAGAAGAAGGAGTAGTAGCCATCATGGAATTGATCGATTGCTTTATAAAAGTTTTTGAATGCGCACATTAATTTTGGTTGTATGTATCTTTACTTGAAAATACGTTGCAATTTTTTCTATTTTTTTTAAATACGGACAGAACATAACATAACAATCTATATTTTAGGTTAGTGAAGTGAGATTTTCGTAGATTTTTACTATTACATTACTGTATACCTAACACCATTAAATTTATTCTATTCATCACACGTAGAAATTGCCGGGTGCAAGACAATGTTATTCGAAATAGCCTATGAATTCCATTGAATTATTTTTGGCATTAAATGTGCCAGTATCATATATACTCTAATTTTCGTCTATCTATTGTCAACAGATTTCACTCGCAGCAGATCTCGGAACATGTATTAGTAATTTCTGATTTTAGCAAATTGCACGAGAATGTGGATGTCTCTTCGGAAACTTTCGTTTCGATTTATCAGTTTGAAAATAAGGATGCGAATATTTTCTAAACGTGATGCATTATATCATATTATACATAAGGAATGGAAAGGAATGAGTAACTTTGCTCCTCTATTCGTCCGTCATTAGTGAAAAATCCTGACGCAGAATCAGTGGAGTACTCGAGATCATTCGTGATATTTTGTTTTCCTAATAGTTTAGAGTTAGGAATATGGATATGTGTTTTTCTTTATATGTTCATTTATAGAACCAGCTTCACATTAACCGCATATTTGTGAATGCAAAAATTGCAAATAAAAATTATCAAAAATAATATTGGGACATGCGTGCAAGTGCCACGGGGATAATTGAAAAACACGCACGGCAATTAGGGACGGCTCTTGGTCGGGCCATTCCTTTTCTCGGCCTTCGCTCTGTTTAATGTAAGTATTAATAAACTATTCGTTAGGCTTTCATTTGTCACATACCCAGTGGCGGAACCAAAGGGGGCGACACGATTGCTTCCCCACTTGGACTTCCATACTATATTCATTCTGAAGCAAAATTGTTTGATTATTCTTATCACAAGTAAATTCTACAAAGTGAAGCCTAAACTTAATAATGATATTTACAGTTCTTTTAATTTTATCTTGCATCCAGCAAAAATTTGACAACATTAAAAGAAGGCAAGGTTACCAAGTACGTGTACACTTTTTTAAGGTTATAAACCTTAAAAAATTAATATATCTAAATCAGCTCACACAATTGCAGAAAAGAAAAACGAAATAATTTTTAAACATACTCAGCGAGCTTTTATTTGGAAAAGGTGTCGATTACAGGAAAATATTTTTTATGGCAAAAAATGAAAATTCAACAAAAATTCCCCGTTAATTATTACTCAGCAAATGACTAACCTTTTGTTGTTAAACGTTTATGGTTTCGTCACGTATTAGAATTTACAGTTTGTCCATGGTAAACTTTATGTTTATATGATAAGAATAGGAGACAAAAATAAGAAACTGAAAATAATGACCGATTGCTAGACTGATGTTATTCGTAACGATTTTTGTAACGAAATATTTGGTAATTTATTTGAAAATTCTTAAAATTAGTTTTTGCCCATATGACCATATATTATTATTTCGAATCATTTCAAATTCCTTAGAATATTTTTCTTGCCGTTTTTATAACGGGTATTCAATTAGTATACGGGTGAGTCAAAATGTGGTGAGCGATTTCTGAAATTTTTTACGAAGGAACGATTAGCAATAAGAAAATGCAACATGCAGTATTTGAAACAGGAACTAAAAGAGTTTAGAGTACACAGGCGCAAGAATTAGTTTCCGATAGTTACCGCTAGACCGCACAATTTACTGCGCTTACCGTGTAGTGTAGAGAAAGATGGCAAAGGTTCAGGAGCGTGCTTTTTGCGTCTTGGAGTTTCATTCCACAAAGTCTCTTATCTCCGTTCAGCGAGCATTTAGAAGGAAGTACGAACAGGATCCTACTGCTACAAATTCTATCCATAAATGGTATCGCAAATTTCAGGAGGCCAGCTGCATCTGTAAAGGGAAGATTCCCGGTCGACCACGTATTAGTGAGGAAACATTTGATCGTGTTCAACAGTCGTTTCTTCTAACTCCGAGGAAGTCGACACGACAGTGTAGCCGCAAGCAGAACGTGCCACAGAAAACAGTGTAGCGAATTCAGCGAAAACGCCTTGCACTCCATTCATATCATTTACAATTACTGCAGGCCATTACGCCAAACGACACACTGGTCCGCTACACATTTTGCTCATTCATGATGGCCCGCATCGAGGAAGACGAAACGTTCCTGCCCACAGTGTGTTTCAGTGGCGAAACCACATTTCATTTGTCAGGAAAAGTGAACCGTCACAACATCAATGTATGGGGTTCTGAAAACCCACACATGGCTGTTGAACATTCAAGAGACAGTCCAAAGGTAAACGTGTTTTGTGCCCTGACAGAAGATAAAGTTTACGGTCCATTTTTTTGCTGAAAACACAGTAAATGGAAATGTGTACTGCGACATGTTGCAGCTATGGCTATTGCCACAGCTTCTTGAAGAAAAACCCAATGTTGTCTTTCATCAAGATGGAGCACCGCCTCACATCCATCGCGCTGTCACGTCCCTTTTGAGCACCCAATTTCCTGACCGATGGATAGGCCGAATGAGCCCTACAGCCTGTTCTGCACGGTCATTGGATCTTACGCCCCTAGATTTTTTCCTCTGATTGTATGTAAAGGGCATGGTTTATGTGCCTTTGCCAACACACTTGGATGACCTGAAGAATCGCATACGCAGGGCTGTTGCAACGATTGAGCATCAGATGCTGTTGTCTGTTTGACAAGAAATCTCGTATCGTTTCGACGTGGGTAGGGTGACACGTGGTGCGCACATTGAACTTTTATAAGCATGGTAAAAAAATGTTTCAGTTGCTGTTTTTATTAGTGCAAGTTTCATATTTTTGTGCTTAATAGTTTTTTTCAATAATTTTTTCTAATCGCACACATCATTTTGACTCACCCTGTATATTGCTAGCATAATTGCTTATCAATGACTTAAGGGTTACCATTTATCAGAGAGCAAATAGCACGACAGTCCTAGTGAAAGAATCTGGCACGAGAGAAAAAAGCTGGACAAATACCTTCAGAGGAATATGGATTGCCACAACTCATGCGCCCTAATTTTTAGATATGATATGTAGAAATTTAAACACATTGGTAATACTCTAATTTCTTCCTTGTAAAAGACCTTTTCATACAGTTTGAGAGACTAACATGGATGCTATGTCTTCAGATTATCTGAGAATTCTCAATTTCTTTCATTGATGCAATTTTCTATCACTTCAAGCTCAAAATATGTGTCATCAATTCGAAACTAGCCATCAACAATTCTAAGTAACTAGCCTAAGTTCAATACCTTAAGCTAGAGGTACACAACATATGGCCTACCAACACATTTTGTGTGGCCCGGCAAATACAGGTAAAATTTGTTATGGATATTTATCGCGTGTACGTTATGATATGGGTTCCCAATTAGCTCTGTTAACCATAAAATAAAGCCTGTGATTTTGAAAACACTTTCGTTTCGTTTTCGTTACGAAAACATACCAAACCAGAGATATTGGCATCTATTTTCGTCTCTGTAATGGTGCAGCTAGTCTCTTAAGTGCAGAAGAAAGAGAAGAATTTAATTAAGTCGGTCCCTGCCAGTGCGAAAGATTTAAGGGCTAACACTCCTCCCTATTTGTGTCCATCCTAGCTTGTTCGCGCTCGCAGGCCCAGTCTGAGTTCAGATGTTCGGCAGTGTATCGTGCGAATGCTTTTACGAAGGTGGCTGTGCGTGTGAGATTGCGTGCGAGTTGTTCGCAGTATCTACCAGAGCTGAAGTAGCACAATTTTCGTAGTGTGTGTTTCAAAGTGTCATAACCGTTATTTCTGCTTATAATTAAGATTATATAACCCTCATAATGGAAAAATGTAAGAAAGAGAATGTTGAAAATGAACAGACAATTCAAAGAAGAAAGGACTGAAAATACGTTTTTAGAATACAACTTGTGTGCCGTGATTCAGTAAATTTGCCAAAAGAATAAAATATTCGAAGGCATTATGAGACTAAACATCTAAAACCCTTCGAAAATACGATTACTAGTGAGAAAAAGATAAAGGTTGAAGAGTTGATAAAGAACCTTTCATTACAACAAAATGTTTTTGAGTGAACTTCGTCAGCGAGGTTACTACAAAAGCAAGTTTCTGCGTAGCACGAGAAATTGCACGTTCAGATCTCCCATTCACCGACAGTGATTTTGTCATGAAATGTTAGATAATGATTTCTGAAGAGATGTGTCCAGAAAAAATCACTATTTGAAGATGTGAGTTTGTCAGGAATGACTGTACAACATGGAATCAGTGATGTATCACAAAATGTTTCTGAGCAGCGGAAAACATATTGCTCGCAATACGAGTGTTGAGGTGAAGAGTTCCCGGGTTTCCAGCCAGGTGAATATTTTGTCTACCGACGTTTCGGCACCTTTCTTGGTGTCTGTACAGACGGGACCCCATGCATGGTAGGAAAAATAGAACTTTTCTCACAAACGCGAAATTAAACAATATCACTATATTGTACACCAAGAGAATATGTGCGGTAAAGTGATGGAATTTGATCATGTGATGTCAGCGGTTGTTTCTGCGGTGAAATCATTTGGAGCAGAAGCCTGAACAATCGAAAATTGATTGATGCTGAATATGGCGATGTTCTGTATCTTACGGAAGTACGCTTGCTAAGTCGTGGCAGTGTCTTACAATGTTTCGTGACAATTAGGTCTGTCATCAAGGAATATTTTGATAGAGAAGGAAAAAAGTTCCAGAAATGTAAGATAAAGAACGTTTGTGTGACTTAGCTTTTCTTGCAGATATAACATTCCATCTAAATTGCCTCAAAAATCTGCAGGGTAAGAACCACCTAAATATAGATGTTTTCCGCCGATAAACATTTTAAAGATAAAATACAACTCTGTCATTCACAGCTGAGTAAATGGGATGTGTCACATTTCCCAGCGTGTAACTCATTGTTTCCAAAAAATGAGGCTGAAAAAATATTAAACAGTACCCAATATGTATCCCTTTTAGAGAACCTACAGATGGAAGTCAATGGAAGATTTTCTGACTTACAAAGAGATGAAACTATGTTTGAGCTTTCCACTCGTCTATTTTCCCTTCAAGCTGAAAAATACGAGCCTAGCTTTTAACTTGAATTAATATATTTACAGTGTTCTACAACATTAAAAATAAACACCCAGAATCCTCATTGATTGATTTCTACAAACAACTAAAAAACCCAAGTTTATGTCACTCAACAAAGAGGCTCAGAAAATAGCATCGTTATTTTGGAGTACGTACATGTGTGAACAAACATTTTCTCCTGTGAAATTAACATAGCTTTATTACAATCAGCATTGACAGATCAGAGTTTAAGAGACATTCAGCATTACGCCGGTTAGTGGAATGGTGAGAGAAAAACGGTGCAATATCTTCCATGAGTAAGTAAATTATATTTGTTTGTCAGCTCATTTTGTCACATATAAATTGCATGTAAAATTTGTTACGATAATTACTGATTCTACAATTTTGCATTTACGTTTTTTATGTACAAAACTTTCATAGCGTGGCCCGCCTAGCTCCGATCATGGTCGATTATTATGTATTATTTTGCGTTGTAACCCGATATATTGAATAAATCTCACACATACGTAGCCAAATGTATAGCAGAATTGCATTCAAAGTTCAAATGAATGAACGACAAACTCCACCAAGGGGTGATCCAGTTACTCCGACAGTGTTTTCATTTACAAATTCCTCTAAAACAGATGTAAATCTACACAGTAACCAACAGCAATGTTCTTAGATGGTAAAAAACGCATACATGAGGGGATATGAATGAAATCCCAAAAATAACCATTAAAAAATATAAAAACCTCGTTGGAGTAACTGAGTTACCCTCTTTGGTAGAGGAAGGGTTAATGGAACATAACTGCAGAATGTCGTGTAGCTTTCTGCCTTGCTTTCACACCTCCGACCGCGTAAGAAGAAAGCGGTTTACGATATGGAATGGTTAGGGATCTCGCCTAGTTTTCCGCCTATTTTTTCAATATTGCACGCATTGACAACACAACGAGCATAACGGAATTTGTGTGGGGGGTTTTAAGGCGGAGAAGTGTTATGGCCAGAGGAGAGGGAAGTCAGTTGGTATCCTAGGTTAAATCCAGATTAATTCTGCTAAGAAATATAGAGAGCGTGGAATTGGACCGAGATCACTGTTAGCATTGCTTCCAGTTTTCAAGATGTGTAAGCTCTCCAATACGTAAAGTTTATTTATTTTATCTTTGGATGTTTATAATTCCAGATCATTATTTTCATTGTGGTCAAACTGTGACGCCCCTTGCGAGAGACGCTTGACGCGGTGGCCTCTCAGCATTTTACTGTCTGCTTCATCGTCTTTTTTCTTACTTGTTCAAACTAAAGATTATTTTTCAAAAAACGTCCCAATTTTTCGTTCTTACACGGAAAACTACCTGAATGGCGTTATTCGTGCAGCGTCCAGGCTAGTGGCATTAGCGCTTATTTATAAAAAAATCTCTTATGTATTCCATTTGTCTCTCAGTCCATCCTGCCGTCTGGCTCTACGGCAGCGTTTCCCAACCTTTTGAACTCCGTGGACCGCTTCAGCAAACCTTTTAGGTCCTGCTGACCGCCTCATTTCTTACACTAGTGTTTCTCAAAATGTGGGCCGCAAAATTATTTTGGATGCAAGGTAAAATGTTGAAAAATAATGTTTTCTCGAATAATAAAATTTATCAGGAAGTTTTTGAAAATACGATGTTATAAAAATTGTTAATAATTACATAAAATGAAAAAGTTGTAATGAAGTTTCTTATTTTCACCATTTTCAAATCAATGGTATCTACGATTAAGAAAAGGAGGCACTTGGTTACGTAGTTTACTTGACCATTTTCAAGTATACACGCCGGCGGCGAATTCCATACAGCACGAGCGCTCTCAGCTTATGAGGTAATAAAATCAGTAAGAGTAATTTACGGATGGCAGAGAGGTGGAATCGGGAGATGTGGAGGAGTAAGAAATTATTCTAGTAATAACACCATTAATAAAAATATACAATACCTGTGGTAGTGTAAAACTTGCTTAAATTTTTCCTAAAAAATCCAGCTAAATATAAGGGGCGGCTTAAAAATAAACTAATTTTTGAAACCTTCGCGGACCACCAACAATACCTTCGCGGACCATAAGTTGCTAAACGCTGCTCTACGGCCAATACCTCTAACATTCTACATTGTTGAAATCTGAAATTTTTAGGATATGTTTTCCTTTATCAAAATTAAGCATAGTATAAATTTGTAGGATATAAAGTGATCTACTGGGTAGTAATCGGAAAAATTATCTAAAAAAGTATATGATGCCACAGATGTAGGCAACCATCAATACTCCGCATCTGCTATTCTTTACTCGGCTGGAAAGATGGCAGTCGGCGAATAAAAGTGCTTTGTGTAATTTGCTATGCATTTCTTCCCTCACTTGTTTACATTCAAGTATTTCTGCAATATCTCCGGCCAAAGCGGAAGAGGAACTCACCAACACGCTATAGGCTGGTGTGGTGTTTTATGGGCCTAAATCACTACCACGTTAGGTACATGTTAGGTACAACCATAAATATGGGCCCTAATTCACAAGAGTGCCCCTGACAGCGGCAGTGGTCAGATTCAAAGCATGAAGCGAGAGGGTGCTAAGAATTTCCTATGATTAAGCATCCACTGCAACTTTTTTCCATCATTGCCAGTGGTGTAGTACTAAATAAAGAAGTGAGGGAACGCATTTTTAAGGTGTTACTAGAAATAAGAGAGACAATAAATGTACCAATAATAATGTAAATAATGGTGATGTGTAGCTTATCATGATTCCAGAATCTCAAAACAATACATTTCATTACATACAATTAAAAAATCATTTATTTTGGCTCACCTTGAACTTTTGAACTCCAGGAGAAATTATAAACAGAATTTCCAAGCTGTGTCCACAGTAAATTTCTTGGACTTGGCTACTTTTGTTTGTGTATCAGTTGCTGAACGATGACACCGAAGCCATTTGTGTACATAGTCGTCTGGTTTTCCGGTTTGAATCAAAGGATCGTCAAGTTTAATGAACCTAAGATTTCTCACATGGTTGATTAACAGCCTAGACCTCGTTTCCTTAACAATAAGGTTCATGCAGTTAAAGCCTCGTTTGCATTCAGAAGAACTGCATGGGATTACTTATGAACATCTGATTAAAGACTTCAGATCTGACGGAATATGTCGCCCACAGTTATCTGGAAAGTCTCTGTATGCTGTAATTGTTTTTTGAAAATGGCAATCTAAAACTCTACATAATTTTCTACAAAGCCTGGATATATCTCTGCTGGTCACTCATCTACTTCTAAAGTACCCAGCTCAGAAATGATGTTTGGAATTGAGTTAGAAGTGTTTGGTCGTGACTTTGTTGATTCATGGGAAGAAGTTGGTTTATGATACACGGTAAAAACTGACTATGATTGATTGAAACAATCCTGCTGCTATCTGTCAGTGTCACTGATCCAAACTTCATTTCCTGAAGGGAAATCTCAATTTTGGGTCCCCACTGACCAATGGTTAACTATACCTGCGCTTCTAAACGTAGTGAAAATTTCTATAGTGAAACAATTGACTACGTAGAAGGGTTTCCCGCGTACTCAGTGGTATCGGTATATCTAATGATATACATACATTAGTAGAGCAGGCAAATTTTCCTAAAGGAAGGGGGGTTTAAAACAAAAATTAAGCCAATGTTAAAAAGGTGAAATTAATTTTATTTGATTATATTATTATGGCTTATAGCATTTCTAAGATTCCCATTGATGAATCATTTCCCAGAATTACTTCCTAACTGCCAGACGATAGATTCGTGCGCTCGTACGCTATCTTAAAGTTAATTGTAAACAACGACGATCGAATATGTTTAAAATGGGGTCCCGACCCCTATTTAAATGTACCCTCTGATTAATTGGTGGTTGAACGTCTACACGAGACGATTAACTACAGGGTCACTTTAATCATAGCTTTAAATACTGCGTGTAGACGGGGCATATGTTCGGATTTTTGAAATTAGAGAGGGAACGCCGTTCCGCCTATCAAAAAATGTAAGGGAACGCCGTTCCCACAGCACTACACCACTGATCTTTACACAATTTCCTTAATCTTAACCTAAAAACCTTTAGTTGCCAGACTCTACCCGACAAACTGCTAGAGCTTCATGAAGAACTGAAGAAGATCAAATGGGATATTTTATGGCTTACTGAGATATGAAGAAAAAGAGAAGGCCTGCTGAAACCGAAGAGTGAACATCTTTTTTATTACAGGGGAAGTGACACAGAACGGGAGGCGTTGGATTCATCGTCAATTAAAATTTGAAAAGCAGCATCGTGGAAATAGAAAGTTCATCCGAGCAAACAGCTAAAATAGTGATTTAAATTAATAAGAGGTATCAACTGCAAATAGTTCAAATCTACGCACCAACTTCAACATACTCGAATGAGGAAGTGCAATATTTCTACTAAGTAATGGGAGAATGCATGATAAAGGGAACTTCCATCTGAAAGCGATCATGGGTGATTTCAACGCGAAGGTAGGAGGGCAAAAGAATTATGACAGTGAGATAAAAAATGGGACTACAGTAACAGAAACGAACGAGGAGACCGACCTGTAGACTTTGCTGAGTGCATTACCTTGTACATAGGGTAGGGTGGGGTAAAGGTACGCATAGGGTTTTTTCTACATCTATGGTAGCAGTTGGCAAGACTGATGGATTCCTGGGAATGTGTCATGGCGGAAGTGCTGTCGATGAAGTTTAATGCTGTCTCTACCAAACACACGTAGATTATGAGGTAAGTTATGTTATTTTCACTTCTGATGCAACTTATTGAGTGTAATGATAATTACTCCTGCTCAAACTGATGTTTTGCCACATAATGGCAGTTAAATCTTAGAAACCGTTAATCATTGTGAGGCAACTCTGACATAGTTACGGTTTGCGAGAATGCCGGGACATGGCAGCATCGATCAGTTAAGTGAGTGCATGCTGTGGGGGCAAAGGTCAGGGGCGTACCTTCGCCCCATGCTAAATTTTTTCTTGACATATTTTATAAAAATGCATTCTTGGGTTATTTTAATCATTCCTGGTTCATTCCGAGTCAAGTTCTGATCATTCTACATGCTACTAATGCATTTATCTCTCATAGTCGGCACCCCAGGGCCAAAATGGGGGGTTAAAAATGGAAGAAAAACTTTTTAAAGCTATGGCATAGGAATTAATTTTGTTTTGTTTTTTGTTCTAGGACATTCAAAAGGAAAAATGATACTCAACCAATGACACGAGCTTATGGAGAATGCACAGGAGCTACTGAAAAGTGGACTTATCCAGAATACAGCTAATCGATTTCAACAGAATTTGTCTTCAATGAAAAAGATTTTTTACCCTCTGAAGTACTTAGGAAGAATATGAGGCAGATTTTGAAAGTCATTTAAAAGTAAATTTTGGCGGTGAAGAGCCAGTTTCTGAGCAGCTTCTTGCCTGTAGTTGTCTGTTGGTTCACACTAGAGGGACGGTCGAGGGCAGGACGCGGTAGGGGCATTTTAGACCAAATATAAAAAATTCTATTTTCAGCGAGGATTCTATGAGGAAGGACCAAGTGCGTTCACACTTGTAAAGGAGGACGCGGTCAAGCCTACGAACCTCTTGGGTCGCTCGTGGAGGCAACATTTGTCCCAAACCCCTCCGAGTCCTATCCTCTTCGGTAACTATTGACAATCCTCGGTGACAGCCGAAGTAAGCTTAAATTTTTCTGCTAGTTAGGTGCTTCCATAAACTACGTCACGGTCTAGGTGGGAGCCGGAATGTGACCGTGCCGCCACTTAGGCCTAACCTACAAGTGTGAATGGTCTCCCCGAAAAGAGTCCTTGCTCAGTTCACGTCCCGGCCGTGACCGTCCCTCTAGTGTGAGCCAACCTTAACAAGAACCGTCTCTAAAGCAACCCTTGACATCTGTTTCTGCTATATGTCAGCCACAAATAGTTTTGACTGTGGCATCAGCCAACAAGGAAGCTAATTATGACAGTGATTTCAGCACCTGTGCATTGGTATCGGACATGAACAATGCTGACAACAATTCACAAATTTCAATGACAATCTCGTGTCATAATTCACCAGCTGATATCATATCTCTCCCAAAAAGGGACCAGCCTAGAAAAAGAAAGGGGTTTAAATCTACCATTTTAATTGGAACCCCACATAAGATGCATTTAGAAGAGGAAAGGCAGAATAAAGAAGCAGAAGATAAAAGAAAACAGATAAAGAGAGCATAGTTTGAAGCTAAGAAAAATGCTGAAAAAAGTAGCGCTAAAAGCAATGCTTGTAAACGAAGCGTGCTTCTACAGCAAACAAAGTTGCTTCAGTAAGTAAAACCTAACAACAACAAAAAGTTGGTGAACAGTAAACGAATAAAAATTCTCAGGTTAGGTGTCCTTCATGCAAAGAACTTTCTAAAGAGCCTCCTGCTGAAGAGTGGGTTCAGTGCAATCTATGCAAAGAATGGTAACATGAAGAGTGCACTTCATATGAAGGTGGACCTTTTTTATGTTACTTTTGTTAAGCTCTTGTGAAGCATTAACGGTGTGACCTTTATGTAGACTCGAACTTTGTTGGTTAATCTTTTTGTAATTCAAACAATACATTTGAAATCTCTTAGCATCTCCAGCTTTGGCCTTCTAGGTATATCCCTTAATTCCTCATATTATCACTTATGCGTACCTTTACCCCACACCTGGGGCAAAGGTTCGCATTTGACTTTTCCCAAAAAATTATTTTTTTTTCTTAGGTTAGGGTACAGAAAAAGCAAACTATTTAGGAGTGATTCTTTAATAAATAAGCTACTCAGAGAAAAAGCCAGTTCATAATAGCGACAACTGAAGCCACAGAAATGTTTCAAACGATAGACGCCTATCTTTACCCCACCCTACCTTAATGATCACCTCCTTTAAATATAATCCACCTAGAAATTTGTACTGGAAAGAATCAAACGGCATCAAAAACTAAACTATCTACATATTATTCAATAAAATTCACGAGGTAGAAGACTGTTCTGGCCTCAACCAGTTTAAAAATAGAAGTAAGATGCAGAATGATGATCATTTCAAAGTTGGAAGGACCTAAACATTTAAGGAAGCCTAACAACATTCCAATCAACACAAGAATTAAAAGAACGAAAGGAAGAATTTCAGCTTGATATTCAAAATCGATGGAGTGTTATGAAAAACCAAGTAGCTAAATCAACTTTAATAGAGATACTCAAGCAAACCGCTGATGAAGAGTTACAGTTAAGCTGAATAAAATGTTATCGGAAACAAATAGACTGCTGATGAAGAAAAGAATGGAAATAAAAAAGACTAATGACCCAATGAAATGATCCACTTCGTAGATCTAAAGAAAACTATAAGGGAGTCCATCAAAGAAGATGTGAATAAATATAAGTATGAGCTAATTGAGAAAACGACATAAAACATTAGACGTTATAAGAAAATGAAGAAAAATCTCTCGATTGTTAAGAGACAGTTGGTGGCATCGATGCTAGAAGAACCCATAGCCGGAAACTAATCCTAAAACGGGCACAAGAATTCTATACCAACTTTTATGAAGATCCACTAGCCAATGGCGAAGCTAATGAAGAAGGAAATACGCCCACCGAAGAGGTTCTAGTTATTCTTCCAGAAGATGTGAGACATGTAATCAAAAGCATTTGGAATTGATAGCATGACAGCATAAGTATTCAGAGCAACAAGTAACTGTGTGGACAACATCCTCTCCAAGACTGTTACATCTTGCTTAAGGAAGAGGAATATACCCAAGTCACGACACCAGGCAAGCAACATGCTTTTTCACAAGATACGTTTTCTAGACCATTGTAATATCTACAGACTGATCTCAAACCTACCCACGAATCAGTTCACATTTTCACAAACGTTAATAATTTTACTGTAATGTGATCGAGTATATAAAATTCAGATATCCCGGTAATTCATAACCGATCAGTCGCTACTTATTATGACCTTCATTGATATTATTCAGTGCCGGACATACGTTTTCCCATGACCTGAGCGAGATGAGATTTGCGAGCCCTTTTTTCCATACGACATTTTCGTTTTAATGGATACGCCACTGGTATATCGCGGAGAAGAGTTTTTTGTCACAGTAAACAAAAAATGACATCTTATTTGACAAAATATACATGTTAAAAGATTGTGGTTTAAGTTTCATTTCACTAGAAAAAATAGTTGATAATACAGGGAGAGGTTCTTTTGTTATTATATACATTTTATTACATTTAAATTTAATATATCATATGTTATTTTCAGTTAAAATCCTATAACTTCTGTATTTAAACGGCTTTTATGCATGAAATAGTGTTTTAAATTATGCGGCTATGTGAAAAACGATATACACGACATAGCGTAATGCAAAATTCCCAGAGACCCCCAAATCCTTTAATCCAAAATAGCACGCAAGGACCTCCAGCCACTTCATCAGCTACTGCATGTGGCGCATCAACTAGCTGTCCGGAAACCTTTAGAATATTCTTTCTCTCATGATTGAAAAAATCCAGCGAAGTTGATACAAAGATTAAAAATATTATTTATTTCTCGCACAGCATTTATTACTTTTTGCTTAAAACGAAATATTATTAACATTGTTAAAACTGTGTTGCTGCAGGCTTAAAAGAATAATTCTATTAATATTAATGGATAAACAGTTACGAAAAACTTTAGCCAGATGTATCAAAAATAATCATCCGGTACAAGCCCCTGGCCCCATTCCCTTCAGGGAGCCCGTGTCTTAGAGGGGCTCAAGCAAATATTTTCTACACATATGAATCATAGGTAACCGCGCAGTGCAGGAAATCGCCGTATCGCGTCAAAGTTTTATCGATCGATCCATTATTATTCGAGTGAATATTTATAGTCCGGCTGTAAATGGATTCTCTGATAGTTTGACTGTATGAAAAAGTGGCATTTTCATTATTTGGACACACATACCTGTGTGAACAGGTATTTTCGCACAAAATTAGCTCTCTGTGAAATAAAATTCAAATTAATATTTTTAACGCCTTTCATTATATTGTGAGTATAATTAATCTTCATGTAAACTCGCTATATGTACTGTAATGTAATTGTGGTATTATACTAATCTTTTTCTCAACTCGTTCCAAAATTCCCTCACTTGGCATCAGTGCCGGCCCTGATAAAGATTTATTCGTGAAATTTTTATTTTTTGATATTTCAACTCATATCTATCACTAGTAGAAGGTGCTTGCATACTGCATGCATTTCATCTCAGATTGAAAAAACATTAATTTTTCGGAGAGATATTTTATCATGGGAAATGTTTCTCTAATTCAAAAGATTTCTTCTCTTCACCGATTTTCGCTTTCTCCTTACGGAACAATAATGGAGTAAAAACATCACTAATTTTTGCGATTTTAGGAATATTATACTTTTCCAAATTGGATTAATCATGCCACACATTTCTGCCAAATTTTTAATTTATAGCACAATTAGAAGTGAAATAACATTTATTAAATTGTTTAAATTTGAATCATTTTTAACGGCCACAATAGCGATTTCATGGATACATTGAAATGTTTATTCGGTTATATAGACTAAACTTTGAATAACTTAAAAATTTCAGGTTCTTAACTCGCCGCGTAGTGCCTAATCATTTACCTATTTGTTTCAACTTTAAAAATTTTTCACTGCCAAACAAATTGAATTATCAAAATTTGTATAATACCTATTTCGTTTTTTTTATAAATTATACCTATAAAAAATTACAGTTCCGTAGCACATTCGGAAATGCACAAACCTTGAAAAATTGTTTAAACAATTTCGAATTTTTGCGGCGGCATTGTTGAACTTTTTCAAGGTTTTCGTTTTTTTCTTGTCGATTGTGGGCATAGTTCTACCAATAAAAAAATTTCGAGCCTTTCGCTCTTCTGTAAGGACCTAAACATTAGTATCTCCTCATCTGAGGCGTACCTAGGTTTTTTGCGCCCTTGGCAAGTTCATGGCTCCGCGCTTTTTAATTGTAACAATTTTGGTAATTGGTAAAATCGTAATAAATAATAATGTTTTATAATTATATTATTATGTTATTATAAAATATATAATTAGTTTGTACATTTACATATATCAAATCGGTTTTAGCTTTGTTCAACAGATTATTTGTAGCTGCGAGAGAACTAAGAAACCCTTAGTACATAAAGATACAGATTTATAGATAGAAACCAAGTAATTCTAGGAGCAAAAAAAAATTCTATAAACATAAAATAATTCTAGGAACATAAATTTATTCGAGTACTTTAAAGCTTGATTTTTCTTGCTTTATCGTTAGCAAAACTAGTTATGATTTCATCGAAATCTATACGACTAACCAGTTCATGCTCAATGGAAAGGAGACACAGAGATGATGTGCGTTATTGTCCCGATGTCGATTTTAAATAATTCTTAACAAGTTTTAACTTACTAAAACTCCTTTCAGCCGTGGCCACAGTTGCTGGCATATTAAGAAATATTCTAAGAGCTAGTTCAATGTTCGGGTAGGTTTCTCGCAATTCCCATTTATCAAATTCATTTAAAATATCTAGATGATATATATTATTGAGGTTTTTGTACTGTAGTAGTTCAGTAATTTGTTGTTTAAAGCATTTTATTTCAATTTTAAATTGGTCCTGATTTATTTCTGTGTATTTTTCTGCCAATAAAATGGCCCTCGATTCTAAATCCGCGCTTGTCATTGAATGAAATGCTTCGCCAGTCAAAAAATTAAAGTTCTCTGCAATGTTTTTAAGAGATTCAAATCTTACATTTAACTGCGTTATAACAGAATACATTACAGAGAAACAAGTATTTTTTACAGTATCGAAGTTCACTGATTCGTCTTCAGCAAGCTCACCAGTCATTTTCTTCCGTTTTGGCTTTCTTTTTTCAGTTGGGTCTATTTTCATGTTGTTACAAACGGCCTCGATTTTAATAAAAATATCGTGGATTTCGTTATTACTAAGATCTTTAAAAGCCTCTATAAGTCCTTTAATTAATATCATCATCATCATCATGCTTCTGTCCGAAGACAGGTTTTAACTGAATCGCTGCCTCCATTTCTCTCTCTCCCTAGAAGCCTCTTTTATACCTCTATAAGTAGTATATCCCTGCTTTATATTATCTAATATTCCTATTCTTTTTCTCCCTCTTCCTCTTTTTCCACTAATTTTTCCTTCTAAGATCGTCCTTTGTAAACACTGTCTTCTCAATATGTGCCCTATCCAATTTGCTTTTCTTTTCCTGATTGTTTTTATTAGCATCCTATCTTCTCCCACCATTTCTAATACTTCTTCGTTTCTCTTCCTCTCTGTCCATTTCACTTTCATCATTCTTCTCCATACCCACATCTCAAAACTTTCTAAATATTTTTCCTCCTTTCTCCTTATCGTCCACGTCTCTGCACCATAAAGAGCTATGCTCCATATGTAGCATTTTGCTAATTTCTTCCTTGTTTCTAGATTTATTTTCTTGCTTGTGAGAAGCTCCTTCTTCTCGTTAAATGCTGCCTTTGCCATTGCAATCCTACTTCTGATGTCCTGTGTACTACTTCCATCCTGTGCTAAAATACTGCCGAGATATTTGAAACTACTTACTTGTTCCAATTTTTGGCCATTTACCATTATATTTAATTCTTTATGTTCCTTTGAAACCACCATGACTTTCGTTTTTTCTGTATTGATCTTCATTCCATATTGTTGGCCAACCTCAACTAGTCTGTCTGTCATCCTCTGAAGCTCTTTCTCGCCTTCTGCTATTAAGCCCTGATCATCTGCGTATTTAATGGTGGTAATACTTTCACCTCCTATCTTAAATCCTTTCTCTTCCATCAACGCTTCTTCTGTTATTGTTTCTGCATACATATTAAATATCGCTGGTGAAATAGGACAACCCTGCCTCACTCCCCTCCCTATTGAAGTACTTTCTGTTTCTTCTCCTTCAACCCTGACTCTAATCTTTTGATCAAAGTAAAGGTTTTTAAGCAGTCTTTTATCTTTCCAATCTATTCCTATTTTGTTTAAAATACCCAGCATTTTATCCCATTTCACTCGATCAAAAGCTTTCTCCCAATCTACAAAACAAAAATACATATCTTTATTGACTTCTAGCGCTCTTTCTATCATCATCCTCATACATCCTATAGCATCTCTAGTCCCCCTTCCTCTTCTAAAACCAAACTGATTATCTTGCAGCTCCTTTTCTATTTTACATTCAATTCTTTTGGTTATTATTCTGGTTAGAACTTTAGCTGTATGAGAAATTAAACTAATAGTTCTGTAATCCTTACAAAATTTTGCATTGTTCTTTTTCTCCAGTGGTACCATCACAACATCTAAAAAATCTTCAGGCCATACGCCAGTACTTGGTTAAAAAATTTTGTGAGTTGCTTAACTGCTTTAGACCCCAAAACCTTAAGAACGTCCACGGGTATATCATCACTCCCAACTGCCTTTCTTCTTTTCATGTCATCAATTGCTCTTTTAACTTCAGACTCGAGAATACTTGGTCCTAGCTGATCTTCTTCCACATCCTCTTCTTCATTTAATTCAATATTTCTTGGCTTTCCTTCTTTGTCATACAGAACCTCGATGTATTCTTTCCAGACATTCTTTACATTGTCTGGCTCCGATACTATTTTACCACTTTTGTTCATGATTCCTTTACGTCCTATCTTTCTTGCTTTTTTCTTGAATAGTTCCCTTGCTTTGCTATACATGAGGTCTGTTCTACAAATTCTTTCACATTCGACAATCTCCTCGCATTTCTCATTTATCCACTGTTCTCTGGCTTTATCTGTTTCCCTTCTTAAAGCATTATTTAACTCCTTGTACTTTCTTTGGCCTTCTTCAGTGTTTATGTTCTTCCACTTTCTCCGCTCTTCCATTTTTTGCAGCATGGCTGCTGTGATCCAGGGTTTTTTGTTTCTTTCACCCGTTATCTTTCCTACCTTCTTTTCCATTACATCTTTAATGTTGCTATGGATGTATCTCCACTCCTCATCTACATTCTTCCTATTTTCTTCAGCTCTCTCCCCCAACCTTTCCTCCAGCTCAGTCATGATAGCCTCCTTGTTTTTAAGGAGTTCCTCTAAGTTCCATTTCTTGTTAACTCTTACGTTTCTCTTAACGCTCTTCAGTCTACATTGTATATTTGCCACCAAAAGGTTGTGGTCAGAATCGATATCTGCCCCTGGTAGTGTTTTCACATTTTTAATGCTATTTCTAAATCTTTCATTGACTAGTATGTAATCTATCTGGTATCGTCTCTGGTCTCCTGGGCTTCTCCATGTGTAAAGTCTCCGCTGGTGATGCTTAAACCATGTATTAGTTACAATTAATCTATTTCTATGGCAGAATTCCACAAGTTTATCCCCTCTTTCATTTCTCTTCCCTAGTCCATATTTTCCCACTATGTTATCTTCCTGTCCCTCTCCGACTACACTGTTCCAATCTCCCATTACTATGGTGGTGATCCTTCCTTTTCCCTCCTCCTCCAATATCTCCATAATCTGTTCATAGATTTCATCTACTTCGTCGTCGCCAGCATTAGTCGTTGGCATATACACTTGAATTATAAGCATTTCCACTGGCTCCATCTGAAGTTTTACGGCTATTAATCTATCATTAACTGTCACTACCTTGCTAATTCTTTCAGCTATCTCTTTTCTCATTATAATCCCCACCCCCCTTTCCTTTTTCTCCCCTCCTGAGTAAATAATCTTAAATTCGTCTGAATTTATCTCGCCTTCTCCTTCCCACCGAACTTCACTAAGACCTACTATACCTACATTATTCCTTCTCATTTCCCTTTTTAAGTTTTCTAGTTTACCCCCTGAATTCATAGTCCTAACATTCCATGTGCCTATTCTTAATTTCTCACCACTTGCTTTCCTATTAATGTTAAATTTCCTCTGTGCATCCCCTAGGGTAGTCCCCACCCGGAGATCCGATTGGGGGACTATTTTACCTCCGGAATATTTTACCCCAGAAAGATCCATAGAGGTATTTCAGCTTTTCAGCCTATCATGGGAAATATAATGAGGTAGTTTCCCCTTGCTTTCCTCATCGCAGTTTCACAGAGTGATTACCCATCTGTAGCTGTTCAGATCCACATGATCACCACCTACAGAGGTACTGTGCAAGCTGCTGCCCTTGCACAGGGGGATGTAAAACCCCCAAGACTGCTTCTTAGTCTGACTCTTCCCCTCAGACCTTTCCGGCTTGGATGGTCCTACCAGGAGAATTATCTCCCGCCGGCATAGCTCTTTGGTTCGTAAGAGTACACAAACCCTCCCACCTCTGTAAGGTTATGCAGTCCTTAGGGAGGGTTAATTAATATGGACGATCTATAAACATCCTGCTCTTTTTTTTGCAATGATAAATTGACTTTATTTAACCTTACAAGTATCAAGTACCACAGGTTTAAAAAGGCAACAAACTTGTAGCTATTAACTTGACGGTGCAGTGATTTAGCAAGAGATAATGTGTCACCAAGTAAATGATCATCCTTCATCTCTCCCAAGATTAAAATAATTTACTCGAGTTGTTCATATATGGCACTAACAGCTTCTACTTTTGAACACCATCTGGTGTCGCTGTGTCTTTTCAAACAAATTTTAATTACTGATGATAGTTTTTGCCATCTGTTATTGGACGAAGAAAAGAAATTGTATAACGACTGTATAGTTCCAAAAATGTTACAATATCTGCATTAACGCTAGCCGCATGTACGCCTACCAAATTTTGAGTATGTGCACAACATGCAATATACCGACCGAGCACAAGGATTCTTGTTTTGGATTATGGCTTGAACACCTTGGTACTTTCCTGACATATTAGCGCCATTATCGTAGCCTTGACCACGAATATTTTCAATTAATAGGCCATCTTGAATAAGTTTTTCCTTAATATAGGAAGCAATGCCTTTTCCCGTTTTTTCTGTTGCATTTATGAAATCGATAAACCTCTCCTCAATTGTAAATTTACCTTCAGAATATTTTACATAACGAATAATTTCTGTTAATTGATCTTTGTGTGATACATCTGGAGTGCTGTCTAATATTATACTATAATACTTAGCCATTTGAATTTCTTCTATTATTTTACAGCGTGTTTTTTATGCCAAAATATCAATAAATTCATTTTGAATTTTTGGCGATAAATAATTATTATGGTGTTTAATATGAGATTCAAGAAGATTTTTCATCTCAAAATCAAATTGGCTAACAAATTTTATCAAATTTAAAAATATACCACAATCTTTTTCTTCGAAATTACTACCGTGTCCACGAAATGCCAGGTTATTTTCAGCGCAGAACAATATACATTTTAATATTATTTTCAAAATATGACGCCATTTCGATATTTCATTATTCAGTGCTGCTTGTGCAAGGTCATCAATTAGTCCCCCTTTTTGAGGACCTTTTTCTAAAACTTTCCATTTCGTAAAATTATTTATGTGTTGTAACGAATTCTCATGAATTACAACGGATGGATTTAGATGTTTCCAGTCCTTAAATCCTTTTGGGTTACAAAAAGAAACATTATTTGTGTCAGATATAAATAAAAGGCAAGGAAAACAATATATTGCGTCTTTGTTTCTACAATAAAATAACCATTTCCTCTTTTGTTTTTCTAAACCTATATTCTTAAACTTCCATGAATTTTTGAAACACCAATGAAAGGATATGAATTCAACACTACATGCTCCGGGCCGTGTAGAACTAAAAGAGATGTTTTTTTGGAATTAAGATTCCACGTGGTTGGATCATTAAAATTCACAGATTCTTCTTCCTTATTATTATCATTGCAATCATCATTTTCTTTTGGTAACTGTTCCCTCTTCTTTCTTCCGATTTTTGAACTCATTCAAAATAACATCAACATTTTTGGATTTTTCTTCGACTTTAATCCCAACACTATCATTTGCGTCATTCTCATGCGAACATTGTTCATTCTTGTTCTGAGCTTCAGATTTAAAGTTATTTATTTTTAGCCTGTTTTGTAAATTGGCTGAATGTTTTTTTGCACTCTCCTCTTTTTTCAGTCGATCTATACGATACTCATGTCCGCTTTTTTTCTTTGGTGGCATACCTAAAATTTGTAAGGGTTTAGTTTTAGTTTATTTATTTTATAATTTTGTTGGCGCTTGTCTGTATTTTGGATTTTTAATTTAACAAATTTTAAAAAATTCCAAAATACAGACAAAATCAAAAATATATATAAATACAAAAATAAATTTATATTCTTAGATAGATAGGACTACTGATAGCTTATATGATGTTTTCGAAAAGTTTGTCTTTAGAGGCTTTGTTCTCTGGATTGATGGGTACAAAGCCATCCTGCTGTAGTTAGACATTTTGGGTCACAGCACCAGATAGTAAATTACAGCAAGAGATACGCTGACTCCAAATGGCAAATAACAAATATAATAGAAAATGTATCGTCTGCATTTCAAAGTAAATAAAAACTGCAATTGAAAAGTTCGTTTTCGGAGGACAGAAAGACTGTTTTATACTGAACAAAACTCCATTCATTGCTTCTTCCTCTGGCGTTTCAGTTTGGTCGCTTGCCCGGATTTTAGCTCTTGGAAAATGAATGAAAAGTTGAAACAAATAGTTAGCATCAAATTTTGCCTCAAAACAGGTTAATCGGCTACGAAGACTGCTGACATTGGCTTTCAGGGACAATTCTCTTGACAAGAGAGGGATTTTTAAGTGTATGCCAAATTTAAAGATGGCCGAGAATCTATCGAAGACGATTCCTGTTCTGGTCATCCATCGAACTTCATAACCGATGATAACGTCGTCCGGGTTCGAAATCTCGTGCTCAGCGATCGTCGATTGACAAATTCGCTCGAATGTGAAGAAAATGCTGTTAGTTTTTTTTAATCCTCGAGTGTCGTTCATCGTGAATACACTCCAAGAAGTCAAATAATTAATAAAGAATCCCACAAAGGTGTTTCGGAAGATTTTGGAAGAGGGTGAGGATGAAACGGCGTAGCAAGAGTACTTCATCACGCAAAAGCGCCGGCCCACTGTGCGCTCTTTGTAACAGAATTTCTGGCGAAATTTCAAATACCTATGCTCCTGTAACCCACCTATTTGTCGTATTTAGCCCCTTGCGACTTCTATCTTTTCCCAAAACTAAAATTTCAGCTAAAAGGAAAACAATTTGATGCTATCAAAGTCATTCAGGAAAATTTTGAAAAAAATCCTACACGCACTGAAGAAAAAAAAATTCCAGGAATGTTTCAAAAAGTAGAAAAACAGCTGGAATCGGTGTGTGCAGTCTCAATGGATCTACTTTGAAGGGGAAAAATTCGAAGAGCCTGTAAATATTCCTCCTTAGTAATTATTGCGCTACTGTACGAACTTTTAAATCACGCCACGTATACGTCACGATGTGGTTTAAGAAGAGAGAATTTCGTTAATATGTTTTTACAAAAAATCTGCGAAATCTATATGACATTTAAAGCTTTACTCATTTCAATAAATAAATATTAAAAAAAAGTTATTTTCTTTAAAAAATTCACATTTTCTGCTATATCCCATAAATAAATATCGCCTTCCTACGGAGAGGAGGCGTTTTTTTCGGGTTATTTTCATCGTAGGACCCACCGTTTTCGAGATTTTTGGCAAAATCCGAAATTTTCGAACATTTTTGTTAATATCTCCGTTATTTGGAGAGATATTGGAATGGTGTAAATGCAAAGGTTGTTCATATTACAATTGCGCTTCCAATAAAAGAAAGAGCTTATTTAAAAAGTTGATAGATTTCGAGATATTTTAGACAAACTCCTTAATATTTTGTCAAGTCGCCAATTATTGGTGACTTATCAATCAACGTGAAGACGCTGCTTTCAAGAAACATTTTACTGAGACTATAGTGTAGCATTTTTTTCAGGTTTTACTCGAAATATGTCGACTTGCATGTGTGTATATTAACACGGAAAGGTGTAACATTCAAGGGGTGAAATAAAAAACATTGGTATAGGTAAACTCATGTATTTATTGACATTTGTTTACAATTTTGAATCACATTCTGTTCCTTTAAATATTGGACATCCTCTCGTAAATTCTTCGTGCTCTTCTTTAAGATCGTCACCTTTTCCCATGAATATATGCTCACACCACATTTACAGCATACGGTGACGTCCTCATAACCAGTAAAAATAAATCCTATATTAGCCATTTTGGTAATATTTAAAAATATCCTTTTTTGGGAAAATCGTTAAACGTTATAAATCTATCATGTTCAATATCTAAATTAACATTGCTCTGAAACCATTTCCTTAGTAATTCACAATTGTTCGTTGCACAAATGACCACCATTTTTATGTTGAGGTAACATGCAATATCTACCCATTGATGGTAGTTGCTTAATCGTGGGGCATCCGAAAACTTATAGATCGATGACTCGGTATCCCAAAAGTGAGGAAAGGAATTTAACTTTTTGTAATCCCTTTACAAAGATTAAATGATAGTTTGAAATATATTTGTTTAAAACTCGTTGGAAATCCTCATGATGAACTTCCCCATCATCTAATGCAATTCTGTGATGATTATGAGCTAACCAAGTGTATTCTCGTTTTAGTGACAAATCCTTAGGGCAGTCAAAAACCCGCGATTGAGAGCAATTGCGATCGATATCACAAATTGCGAGTTCTCTGACTACGAATTCATTACCGCTATTGAGATACGCTTGAAAATCCACTATACGTTTACTCAATCGAAGACTTTTAATGGAATACGATTTACGGGAGTTTTACTTCTATCGCCAGGGACCGACTACATCATTCACACTCACGGTTTGCGAGGTAATTAAACCCAACGCCAGGGACCGAATTGACCACATACACACACAGAGATGAGCAGTTTACACGGTTATAACTCGATGCCAGTGACTGTGACCTCTTTCACATTCATCCGATAATTTTATCAGATAGCGTGCAATGTCAGGAAATTTCAAGTCTCAAACGTTCGTAGTCGAGTTTGCTCCCCTCAGGCTTTTCCAAGTTATCAACGTTTTCGATACCGATTACACCTGCCACTTCAATAAACTGTTCGTAAAAATAGTCTACGTTTATCCGTTCGTTGTCTAGATTGTCAAAAGCTATACATTTCACACATAGTAACATATTATTCCATTCCTCAGCATTCAAGGTCACCGAGCATTGATCACCTTTAATGAGCACATGTTTTTTTCCATAATAATTAACTAAACTCACGGAAGATTTGAGAGGAATATTTTTTTGTCCCAAATTAAAATAAATCAGATATTAATTTCTCTTGAGTATCAAATTCACATCAATCGGTATAGTTTAGTTCAACCGATCCCTTGTTCACTTGAGTTAACTGTACGATCACTTCACAGAATCTCTCAGGATCGAAACCGATGCTGACAATTCTTGTTTTAGCAGAGTTCAAGAAAAACACAGTTTCTAGTAGCAACTGGGTAGCATCACACACTTTCTTCTTCTTCTTCACAGTTTTCGGCTGTCTGTTAGATTTTGAAGTGGGTGATGTTTGCAGACTTGATATAGGTGAGGGTCGCTTCTCGGGGGTTTCCAGACCGGATGGTGGTGGCCGTGAAGTTACCCGTCTGCGTTTAGGAAGGATGGGAGACTCTGCACTTGCTGGTTTCCGCATGACAACTGATGATAACTAGGTTGAATGCCTGGATATATGCTTTAGGAGGAGGCGGAAGGGAGTGAGGAGGTGTAACATTCGACATTAGTCAAACATGGATCTACATCGACCTTCAAGGTTAGGAATTTCAGCCAATGAGATAAGCAGTACGCATTTTTTAATGCGCAATCACTTTTGCGTAAGCGGTGGCACGGATTCAAGCAGGAAATGGAGGGGAAGGAAAGGTCATCTGGTAAAGGGCAATCAAAATCTTTCCTCATGCTTATGAAAGTGCGTCCGGTGAGGTCAGAGAGAAAGCTACAGTTTTCGTCGTCGAAGACGTAGAGAGCGGTGGCGTCCTTGATGATAGTTTCCAGGCAGGAGAGCATCTGGGTGTAGGGAATGAATCCGTTTGTGAACGATGTCTCGTTACACAGGAGAACGTTGCTCGAGTTCACCTTTCTGCCTCCACCGATCCATTTGTTCTGACTTTGGAAGCTGCAACAAAAGACTCTCGGAATCCACCTCCACCGCAGCCAATTCTTTCACTCTTCGGTCCCAGCCCCACTCGAAGTCGATGATGAGCCGCATCTTGACAGTTTCGAGTCAAAATCTCGAATGACGACTATCGCGGGTAGCGGTGCTATTTATTCTCGAACAGCAACTCTGCGACCTTTCCTGGTACTCCCAAACTCTAGGTAAAAGAGTTGAGGGACTCGGCAGTCATTGAATTGTGGGAGGGAAAATAGGTTGAAGTATTGGGTGAGGGTTTTACCAGTGGACTTGTAGAGTGCATAGAGACAACAGAATTCCCCGCAAACGTCCGAACGAAAGCTCTGAAGTTGAACTGAATTTCGAGCGAGAAAGAACTGTTCTAGAAATTTTGATATCAAATGGACGAGTGATGGATAACCATACAAATCGAAATATTCTGCCTTTTGCTTATTTAAAATGTGCACCGCGATCCAATGGCTTCCCGGTCGAGTAGAAGTGTCTAAATTTATCACGTAGATTCCAGGCGAAGGTGAGGGTAAACTATCTGATGGAAACACCCCACGAAACACTTTTCTCGTGCGTAGATCGCGACTAAGTAAGTTGTATGTATCTAACATGTTCATCGCTTATGCAAAATTCATGATGATGTTTCGACTTTTATCTATTTCCAAAGAGGCGTCGTATTCCGCGTAAACGATGCACGTTATGGTTTTTTCGAGCGGGTTTTCGAAGCCAGCTTCGATTCTCACGGTACCCTTATCCATCAAACCGACATATTCTTCGTTACCCGAACCGTCAGGTGTTAGATCGAAAGCTAAAATGAAATATCCATGTGCGAACATGTCCAAGGTTATTTGATTACCTTTATCACCGTGATGCACGCCGATTCCCGAAAACATAGAACGGTATGCTTGCATCCAGCATTTTTGATTGGTGAAATTTGTGGAAATGCCTTGCGGTGGCATTCGCTCACCGTTGACGATGAGAAAGAAACTAGACAAAGAATAATGAGAGAACCCGAACGGATTTTTGTCCCTCCTTCCAACGTACGCATCGTTATCGACCATGCTGAAAACTATTTTGTTCGGAAGCTGTCCTGTTATGACGTTATCTACGGAAATCATTTGATTTCCTCGAGGGACGGTGAACGTCTTAACTTCCACTGGCTTTGAAAGGATATATCGCGTTGCTTTGCTCCAACGCTCTGGAATGAGCCAACAAAATTTAGGGGTTTATATCGTTATGCTCGACGTATAAAGTAGCATCGAGAATTTTCAGCACGGAAGTACCCGCAGCATCCTCCTTGATGTAGAAACTCGGCTTTGCGAGCGTTAATTTAACACCTACGTCGACCCCATTAATTAAGAGACGCTCTTGGTTAAATACGTCGACATGCAATTTACCGTAGAGCTCCACGACCCTACTGTTAGCAAATTTAGCTTTTCTCGTAACAAATCCTACATTTGCGTCATCTTGTTTATTTTTATCCTCACCGCTATCGAGCAACCACCCATCGCAAGCCAAATGAGTCTTCGCTGCATCTGCGCCATAACTAAGGAGATTTTCTAAAGTGCTACGATAGTGATAATTACCTTCCGCAGCTTGCTTTCCGCTTAAATAGACGCTGCATTGCTCGATCATCGAATGCAAGACATTATTCACTACCCCGGGTTGTTCTTTGTCCCCTGGCCCATAGTCTAATCCATCAGCTTTGACAAATTTCACCCAGATTTGTAAATAAAAACTGTTCAAATTTTTGTACGATTTTCCCAAATCTTTCACTACGAATTCGATGGTCGATTGATTGTCTAAGGAAGAGATCAGTTTGTACGGAATGAGGCGCTTGCCTAAAATATTCGTTTGCAAAGCTGGCCGACTAAATATGTCGAGCGAGGATAGCATGTTTTCCATCTCGGTTATGAAGAAAATTTGTCCGTATTGACGCGAGGTCTCTTTCTCCTCGAATGAAGTTTTTTTCGTTTGATATTCCTTTTTATAAACTTTGGTCTTTTACTTATGCGTAAGCCCGATCCACTCATCTTTTTAATTTTTTCTTCCGCCTTTCTCTTCAAATTCGCTCCAGCCTCACCCAATCGATTACGCAATATTTCCTTAATTGGTCTCGTTCCCAAATCCAAGAGAATTCCGACCCCCGTACTGGCCGCCTCCTTACCTACCGCTTTAAGACCGCTTTGTATAAGTTGTTTAGCGAAACGAAAAAGACCCGCGAGAAAGCTTCCTAATCCTCTACCTCTCTGCACACGATAACTGGCGCGGTAGACGGGACCTATTTCTCCTCCGAATTGGTTGACGTAATACGTCGTATATCGATCCACGTCCTTTAACATCTCGAACGATAATGATTGCTTTTTTGGTTATTGCAACACTTTTATAAAGTGTAAAACTAAAAGAGAATGTGTAGCTCCACCGAAGAAAGGATATGGTTTGCCGTCTTTTCCTGTGAGTAATATTTCGACGTTCTCGATTTATTTTTTCTCTACGGGAAAGTGGTAAACTGGATTGAAAAATGGTGTCTATCTTCGTTTACGCTGACAATTCGCAAACATCTGCTGAGAGAATCACCGAACAATTGCGGCTTGATTAAATCCGTATAAACGAAAATATATCGCAGTTCAATACTGCGTGCGATGTCCCGCTTTTTCCTATATTCTCCTCCTTTGGTGACATTTATCGAATAATTTGGATTTTCAAATATGACAGTTTATTTTCTCCATCATTTCTCTTACACCGACTTTCGCTTCGCTACCCAAAAAATCCTTTTTTACACGTACCTCATATAATACTCGCAAAAATTCCTCCAGAGACCTGTAAAATCCTGGGGGAAAATCCACACCCAAGCCATTCGGTAATATTTCGACGTGGAAACATACGAGTTGATCCATAGCTTTTATCATCCTTTCACCGAAATCGATTTCACCCGATTTCTTCGGTTCTAAAACCGAAAATATTAATTCATCAGCAGACCCGTAAGTGCCAGGAGGTGATCTAATAGGTGAATTCTCTGGTATTTCGATGCGTACATTAGCAAATTTTTCACATCTTCAGGTATGTCGACGCATTTGTAGAGAAAATAGACGAGTTGCAAAATAATATCGTCAAAACGAGCGTTCAAATCTTGGGAATTCATACTGATGATATATTGCAACAAAGATTCGTATTTTCCCGCAGGAGGTGCAATAAGCAATGAATCTGGTGGAATTTCAACATAGACGCCTATTAATTTATCCATCTCCTTAATCATCTTCGTTCCTAAAGACATCCTTGCATTTAATTCAACATTCATCATTGATTTTGATTCTAAGACTAAATCCAATAACTTATACGTGTCATTTTCATCACATTTCAACAAATTTCTTTTCTCATCAGCCGATAGCGATCGTAACATATCCTCTAACGAGTTGTAAGTTCCGGGATGGATCATAACTGGTAAATCCCGGGAATCTCAATATGAACTTTATCTTTAGGACAAGTCATATTTTCCTTCAATACATCCAAAGCGCGTTTTCATTTCTCAGTAGGTAACGAGTCTAGCATATGTTTCACAGATTTATAAGTTCCTGGAGATATCGTGATCGGTGTACTATCATCCATTTCGATATTGACCTGTCGTCTATCCCTATTCATTTCCTCCCTATGGATCCTGTTATCACGAATCCTCGGATGCGAAAATTCGGCCAAACCCACTCTCCATTCTCCGCTTCCTAAATCCACTCGTTGAGATAATTTCGTCCAAAAATTAGCTATTGTATTATCTTCGAAATACTCGCGAGAGCTATCGCTAAGGAGGGTGAGATAGAACTCGTTCATTTTAAACGTCTTACCGTCGAAGTCTTAATCCAAGAATTAAAGGAATCCGAATATACTTTCCACTTGACGAAATACGCATCCTACGATTCCAGCCAATTTTGAACTTTACTTTTCGATATCTTTTTATTCAAAGCTTTCCACAATTTATCCGCACTGGAAAATCCCGCAGGATTTGCAGGATCACCGTAAATACTTTCGATTACTTTATCGGGGTCCACGGCGTCTTTGGTTTTCGAACCCGAGATCCCCGACGCGGTGAGCTTCTTCCCCGCTTTGAAGTTATTTTTTCGCTTAACGACTCTGCGCGGCTTAATCTCTCCATCATACCTTCCCATGATTTATCTAACGCTGCACTATCTAACTTTATCTCTTCACCGCCTGTCTCCTAACTCTTTTTTCTTTCACGATCGGAATACTAATGGGCTTTCTCTTCTCTGCCGCAACGCTTAAATAAGTATCCAACGCACGTTTGTATAGGTGCCATTTATCTACATCGCTCAGATCATTCCTGTTTAAGACCTTTTGCATTTCTTCGTCTAATTTAGATATTCGTGCTTTCGATCATTCTCTGTCGAGAACTTCTGGGTCGATGAGTAACATCTATTTGAGACTCATTTGTTTATCAGACTGCCTATTATTCCGCTGAGAATGGAACCGATGAGCATTGGAAGGAAACCACCTTTCTGAATCAATAATGTCCGCTTCTGTTTCAAGGACCCTTTCTTATCGCCGAGCGCTCTAAGCGTTTTATAATGCTTCCTTAGATTTTTCTTTAAGGCAGGGCTTATTTTATGATTCCCGTTCATAGTGTTCAAGCAGCACTCGCACAAGACTTTGATTACCTCTTCGTCTACGTTTTTCAAAATCGCGTTAGGCAATTTAGGCTTGGCGTTTTTCAAGACGTGTAGCAAATGCTTGTTAGATCTCAACCTTTTCATCATCGATCAGATGTGATGGCGCATATACGGTGGTAATCTCATCTGGGAATATACACGTACTGAATCGCAAACGATCGTCCGTCTCTTGTGAAAGATCTAGGACCAAATAACTGTACGGTTCTGATGTCACCTCCTTATATATCCTCACCAACTCGGACGATTGCTCCGGATACACCTGCCTCGCTAAATGACCAAACTGAAGTCTATCGCGAGGGTTGCGAAAAGCGATGATGTACTTGGAATTTAGAGATATGTTTCTCGATTGAGGACTCTGATAGAACACGTTTTGAGTTATGAGTATCACAGAGATACTACTATGGTGGGAACCTCTCGTGAATAATTCGCAAACTTGTTTAGTATATGCTTCATGCATCAAATCATCAATGACATATAGAGTCGGTATTCTTTTCGGGTTATCGAAAGAAGGAATTTGATTTTCAAACTCGATTCCCTTTATATCAGGCTCACTACTGGGGATGCAGCACCATATTATACGATCTATATCACCTTCTACCAAATGCTGTAAATTTTCTAAAAACTTCAACACAAAAGTTGTTTTTCCGCAACAACTAGGACCGGCACAAATACAGGTAAAGGGATGTTTTCACCTCAACGACATAACCCTAACTGAGCAAATTTCCCGAAATTGTAACTTTTATTCAAGTGTCACCTACAGATTCAAAGGCTTCATCCCACGTCCTCTTATTTGGAATTTTGAGATGTCCACAGGCAAACGTGTTTATACCATCCTCGCATATGTAACGCTTATCATCCATAGCATTCAACGCTACTTTATTCATCTCTACGGTGAATAATTCATGTTTCGTACTTCTTATGACATCATCTTCCTAAATACTGTCGAGTTTTCTCTTAAACAATTTACATAATCCTCGAAACTTAAGCTTTTATAAATTACGGCTTTAGTGATCCCTTTTGCTTTCTTTTTATCTTTCTCCCCTTTTATCCTATAGGAATAAAGTTTACTTCTTAATCCTACAAAGTGTGTAACAATACGCCCATCACATTCGTCCTTCATTTTTCCGATAACTTTTTTGTTTTTGTTTGAATAGCATCGATGATCCTTTGCGAAGTTGGAGGTATCGTAAAAGTCTAATTCGGTCAATATGTCATCGTAAAAGTCGCCGGTCTTTATTTCATATATGAAACTGTCAGTGTCCATGTAGCATAGCTTCAAGCGGTCACCATATTTAGGTTTCATTCTCCTGTAGTGGAAGTCATACATTAAAGTTTTGCTTAAATCTAGAACACATAAACCTATATAAATAGGTTTATCCATTTTAATTATGGATTTTCTCATATGGACCGCGACTATATTTTCATTAAAGACCGTTCGATTGAGGAAAGTGGATTTGGAAAATAATTTATCCAACCTCTTTTCGTTGAAAATCAATTCCATATTTATTCTCTTGCGAACGTTCTCCATAGTTTTTCCAAAGACCGCGTTTTTCATTAGTTTATAAAAATTCTTTTCAAATTCATTCGTGGCAATTTTCCTACGTTCTGTATTCAAGTCGATGTATGACTTTAACCATGGAGATTGTTCAAATTCAATGACTCGGTGAATGGTCTTCAGTCTTAATCCGAGAGATAGAGCCTGTTTTAAATTTACATAGTGAATGACGTACTTTGTCTTATCGTCTAGAGTCGTCAACAGTTTTTTATGTTTACCACCTGGGGGAGTCTTGTTTTTGGGGCACAATGGTAGATCGTTGTGTTCGTGATGGAGGTCTTGAGGATATCCTAAATCAACTTCTAAAATATAACCTTTTTCGTTTTCATCCAAAATATGGGATACATTAAAATTTTGAATTTCCTCAGTAGTTAGCCAGCGGAATCCGCTATGGGGTAAGTAATTACTCATCGCCTACCCATAGAGGTTATTTGCATCTAAATTCAGGATTTAGCGAGACTCAACAATTGGATTGTAGTCATCCATATACTTATTATTAGCCTCGCTATTTCGTTTCATGCATTGGCTGATTCCACCAAGAATACCCTTCTCTACCATTAGAATCATGTCATAGTCAGTCAATAGCTCCAAGTTAATTTGGGTATACTTTAGCATGGCGTCGAAGGTTAAACCGGTGGCCGTATAGTACCACGCAGGATCCAAATTATTTTCAGTCATGCAAACGTCCCTAAAATTTTCAAAAACGTCAGCCAAAAGTACGTCAGTTTTAAGATAAAGGTCACTATAGTCGCCCAGATTCATACAATTAAACTCGGTCAAAATTTCCTTGGCATATTCTAAGTCTTCGTCGCTTATGCAGTCCAGGGTCAAATTGCGAAATAATTCCTCTTTAGGTGGCAAGCACGTTTCATCGAGTCTTTTCCATGTATCCGTGTATTCGTAAGGATAAGCACCTTTACGCGTAACCAAGTCGAGTTTCCCTTCGAAAATCTTTTTGGTTTGCCGAAATTTGTCTCTGGGTAGATTGTCCACCAATTTCGAGAGTGAAGAAACCATGAATCTAAAGGTGTCCAAAAATCTAATGGTAAATTTCTCACCCACTTCTTTGGTGAAAGAGATGTATTTTTCCTCAGAATTAGGTATGCAATGTATTTCTCTTTCATCATAACCTAATTCCTTGACAATAAAGTGAGAATCGTAGCCGGAAAGATTGTGAATAAATACTGGGACGAATTTCGGCATTTGAAACTGTAAATTACAATTATTATGCGCTGGACCCCTAAGCATTCCAGTAAGATGACAATGATCCCTTACGCGATCTTTCTCATGCATACTTCCGCAGATATGGCATGTACTTGCTGTTTTAAATGCTTCTTCTTGCTATGAGGTTAAGGGTGTCATCGGAATAGTATGTTTATATTCCGCCTCAATCAGTTCCGCCCTCACTTTGATGTATTCTACGAATACCTTGGCGGCATCAGGTCCGCGATATAACACTGGCTCAAAATATTCTCCTCCAGAATTGACAACAATAAATGAAAAACTCATGGGTTCATGCTTTTGGTATAATTTTGAATAGGAATGATCAGGAGGGTTACTACAACTGTCAAATTTTGGAAGGAGGCACTCGAAATCCGCGTAGATGACATAAGGAACACGAAAAATATTTAAAATTTTTTAATTTCAACCATCTATCCTCTTCGCTAGGCAATACGATTTTGTGGGTGCATTGACGCTACATATAATTTTATGTTCTTTGAGTTTATCCTCATCCCGGTTATGAGTAAAACATCTCTTGCAAATGAACATTTTACATTTACATTTCGTTAATTGGCTCCCCACCAACCGTTCAAAATTTCTAATATAGCAATAATGGCTCTTAGATTCTTCCTTTAAAAACAAAAGGTCCCGATGGTCATCTAGTTCCTCAACCACTACTTTGAGAGGGTACACGTTGTTTTTATCATCAAGACCAAAAACGTTTATCGATATATTGTTAACCTTTTCAAATTTAGGGATTACATCTAGTTCCACAGGATACTCGATGCAGCCCCAATCGTAACTATTTCGAAATTCTTCATTATCATATTTTGTGGGGAGATGAAAATATCTTTCTATGTTTTTTGCCCAAATCGCGTATTTAAAACAAAAAGGGTCGAAATTTTGTACGTTTATAACCGATTTAGTAAGTTTAATTTTCGGTGGTAACTCGATGAAATAAGATCCTCTCAACGGTTTGTATTTGTTAATCCTTAATTCCAATCCTTTAATCTCATGCATAGCCCAACCCGATCCTTTTGCCTGCTGTCCAGACTTTTCCTTTAATATTTTTCCAAAGAGTGTATTCAAAATTACATTAATGTCATCGGACTGAAGAACTCTGACATTTTTGGTTTTAAAAACCATCTCATCCAATACTTCTTCCTTCTTGAATTTTGCTTTCAAAATAATATTAATTGTTAGTGCCGTATTTATCAATTGTTCCCTAACTTTGTTAATCAAAATTTCTCTGATGTCATCCAAAAACGTTATTATGTCTCTATACACTCCATTTTCACTTACCCAAAAAGTTTTCAATCGATTCCTCACTGCGGAATCGATCTCTATAACTTGATGTTGTCCTCCTGCTTGAATTAGATGTGTACATGTGTACGTCGCTCATCTCATGTGAAACTCGATATCTCAAGTCACAATAAACGAAGCACACTTCGCAGAGTTTCCATATTTTAGATCTGCTTACTTCAAAAGTTCAGTTGTTAATAAAAATAAAAGTAGATCTGAAAAGGATTTATAGATACAAATATGAATCACGTTGTATCTGAAATAATTAGAATTTCTCATGCATTTTAAACTGTGCTGTAGTTCAAAAATTAATTTATTGATATGAGAATAACCATCGCTATAGTACAAATTACATATAGACATTGAGATATTTGTCCTCTATATTTCAATATAGTATTTCCAGAAAATGCTACTCTATAGTCTCGGTAAAACGTTTCTTGAAAGCAGCGTCTTCACGTTGATTGATAAGTCACCAATAATTGGCGACTTGACAAAATATTAAGGAGTTTGTCTAAAATATCTCAAAATCTATCAACTTTTTAAATAAGCTCTTTCTTTTATTGGAAGCGCAATTGTAATATGAACAACCTTTGTATTTACACCATTCCAATATCTCTCCAAATAACGGAGATATTAACAAAAATGTTCGAAAATTTCGGATTTTGCCAAAAATCTCGAAAACGGTGGATCCTACGATGAAAATAACCCGGAAAAACGTCTTCCTACGGAGAAGGAGGGCGCCCAAAGAACCGTTCTAAAGGTATAATGGTCCTAATCAGGAAAAACAAAAATTTTGCCCCTGGAAGGTTTACTTACCTGCAATACGATCCCCATGTTTTTGACGCGTCTTATATTCCGCGTCTGTGACCTCGTTTCTCATGTATAAGACGGAGTAACATGCACGTACAAAATGGCGATCCTGCATAGCGGGCGCGGTTAACATGCTCCTCCTACTAAATGGTAGGGTGGATTTACTAGGTTATGATGGGGCGGGGGATGGGTGGAGCTAAGAAGTTAGAGGAGTACCTCTTTAAAGCTTATAACCTCCGTGTAATATTGAAGCATTACAGGACCTCATTTGGGGTATTTTTCCGGCGGATTTTTCAAATATTATGAATTAAAAACCGAATTTGTTAATTTTGTGAAAAGGGATTTGAACCCTGGCCCTTTGACTGTAAATGTAACAGCTCTACCCACTGAACTATTCGGACAACAATATAAAAAGCCATTTATTTCGTATTCGTTCAATATTCTCTTCCACAATGATGCCACCCCATGCAATTTCGTAAAACAATCATCAACTGCCACAGTGCTTATTTACGCCATTCAATTTTTCAACATGAATGCGCTTTTGCGGTTCACTAGTTTTTGGCAACACTGAACTGTTCGATATATCCAAACTCACTTGACAACATTGCTTTTCGAACGGCACTTGTTTTTAGTTCCGACTTTCTCCGAGTGGTGTCTCCAAAGGTTGGTCATGTGACCGGATGTGACGTCATAAATCCAAGATGGCGGCTGCAATAAAAATTGGGGTGGGTGGGCACAGAGCCCGCTTTTCTCCACTACTTATCCAACTCTCAGGATGAAAATACTCTTTTACAATAAATATAATGTCGCTGTTTTTCAGTCTAATAGGTGAATGTGGACCGGTGTCGCCGGTTCCAGACCTCTAGGATAAATGCGAACAAACTGGGTATCATGAGTCGAACTTCATTACTGAAAGAGTCGTAGGTTACCGAGCTTCGCCATAGGAAGGACAAAGTAAGCTTAAGGACATTGTAACTTTAACAATGATGGAAGCATAAACGGAGGCAGCATTCAAAGAAGCGATGCAACTATGTAAGGTGAAAAATTATTGTATCATTTACTTTGAGTGGCATTCCTCTTCTTATGAACTACTAATTAGCTTCTGCTTGCACCTAATATTACTTTCATCTTAATGAAAGTGTAACATGGTCACAAAATTTGGAAAACTTAGACCTACCACCCTAAATGGCCAAGATATGCCGATAAAATCCTCTCGCGGGTCGCAGTTCAGGCCCTTGGTATAAAGTAATAAAACTTTAATAAGATGAATAAATGAATTTGGAAAATAAATATTTATCTCTGTGAATGGTTAAAATCTCATTAGAAGTTTATGAAATTAACTTTAAATAATGAAGATATTAGGTCCCCGTTGTTTTAATTTTGAGCTCCTTCCTTCGAAAGAAACTTAAGAAAAATTTTTTTTTCGCGTACTCTGTTCGGCGCCCTTCTGACCACAGCGCCCTTGGCAATTGCCCCGATGCCAAGGCGTTGGTACGCTACAGCCCCTCATATATGTCATATGTTACTCCTTTTCTGTAGGGACGTCTATATATAATGATAATAAATTTTACGACTTTTCGGGGGGCTGCGACCCCTAGTTGGAGAAACACTGCTTTAGACAGTACCGAATACGACATATTACGGGATGAAGATGAAAAAAGCGTCACGATATCTGCGTCGATAGAATCGGTCTCCATCGGAACATATGACGAAGAATTCCACGTCACCGAGAATGAATGGGCTGATGACATGTAATACCTTGGATTTTTATTTTTAAAAGCTTAACTTTCATTTAAGTGTATACCCTCACATAATTATTGAATCTTTGTTTTCCTTGGTACGATTTTCATTTCTCATTTAAGACTTCATAGAGAAAATAAAAAATATAATGTACCCTCACAAAAGACGCACCCCACTTTTAAGCAACAAAGTTTGGAAAAAAAGTGCGTCCTATACGCGGGTCTTGACGGTATTTTTGGGCGTCATACCAACATTTCATCCTCTAATGAGATTGCAACACACTTAGTTCCTGCCAAATGAGCATCGCATCTTGGTCGCATTTTTTGCTTCTTTCTACATCCATCATCCTTCCTTCTCAAGATATTTCTTTTCTTTTGCATTGAACTGAACAAATTATTTGAAGACATTATGTAGAATTTATATAATTTTGAAATTATATCCAAGCATGAGAAGTGGCGTATTTGCATTAACACGAAAAATGGCAATTTATGCCTTCAAAAAATTCAACGTACACTATTGCGTTCAATAATATCTTTTGCTAATTATTCCTGCTGCGACGAGCTTTTCAGAGCAATTGTTTTCTATTATTTATTCATTTCACATATTACGGTCAGCGCCCATTGATACATATAGAGTCAGTCTTCGACTTACGACGCAAAACGTTCTACATTGTAATTTAACAAGATTTCACATGGGAATCAGCTAATTCATTGTCTCCTTAAATCCCTTGTACACTAGTTATTAGATTACGGACGACAAAAGGCCTTCCGAGTGATTCCGAGCGTGATTAAAACCCGGGGTAGAAGGGAAGGAAGTATCGTTAAAAGGTATTTTAAACACGTAGGGTAATTTATATTTCCGCAATATAAGGGTTTATTCCATGGAAAACGGTGATTACGTAACGGTGAAACTGTGATTACGAAATCGTTATTTTTTAATAGCGTTTCTCGACTTACGAGTTATTTAGTTTACGTTACGTCGCTAGTGCTTTGTGGAGAACTGCATTTGTTTGCGTTATTTTTTAAAAACTTTTATCTGTACTCTTAAAAATGACTGATAAGAGAACACCAAGCACTGGAGATATTTTAGGTACTAAGAAACGTAGAACCTTAACAATAGATACAAAGATGGACGTTTAAGCGCTCTGAAGAAAAAGGTTCAAGTGAGCCACATTCAGGGAGACCCAGGTGGTGGTAAATGACTGACAAAAACACATAAAAAGAGCAATTAATTTATTAGTTATCAAAAATATATATTCGAGTTGTGCAATGGAATAATTATCGTAAATGATAAATATAGCAGGAAAATTAATGAAACCAATTACTTATAACTACCACGATACACTTTTAGCCAAGCCGGCGTAAATCAGACTCGTATCACATGCATTAAAATATGTGAAAAAATAAGATGGAAAACAGCGTATTCCATAAGTTTACAAAACTGAAAAGAGCCCTTCCCGTTACAATCCAAATATGAAAATTTTTAGGTTGATGGCAACGCTATATTTCTAGCCAAAACAATGGATCGAAAGACACAAATCCGAATGAAATATTAAAAGATAAATATAGAAATATAAACACTAATAATATACATATATCACCATACTACAAGATATGGATAAAAACTTTCAGTTGTAGGATAACTATTTTTTAACAGATTATCTCTATCCAAGATTGCATTGCCATGAATGAAATTTGAACACTCGCAATTTTTTAAATTCACCTTCGAGAGAGGAAGGAAGAGGGGGGAGTTGAGACAGTGGGAGAGTGAAAGATCGAGCCGTCCAATTAATTTGTCCAAGTTGCTATTTGAGGCGACGGAGAGTGCAGCAGTACAGATCCACCCCTGACGATGCCTCACAGGAGGATGATCACAACAGCTGCACAGAAGAGGCACCATCATATAGGAAGGGCTCCAGTGACGCGTCCACAACACCGCCAATGAAGGTAAATGACGAGCTGCTTCCGTAAAAACATCTTTGCACCATAATGAGAGGTAGATGGCTCGAGGGTAAAGGGAATCCCGTTGCTGGCCTGAAATTGCCTGTGTATGCTGCCATCTCTACAATTCCCGGCCGCATGTTTGGAGACCTCCCCGCTGTACTTGGGCACAGGCGATGAATAGGAGAGTGGATTGTCAGGCGCGAGACGTGGGACGAGCCCCAACACACACCAGATGATCTGCAGACAGTTCTAGAGGGAACAGCCACCCCAGTTTGAGACACTAGTTGTAGGATCTGCTTCTCACCCCTTTACTTCTTTTTACTCGCTTGCTTGGTGGTTCGTTTGCTGGAAATTTCTTCGTCGCGAGGGCACGAAAGACCTCCTCTACGAGGCGAGGGTGAGACTTCATCAGGGACCTCCATCCATCTGTTGATAAGATAGCGTGCGACTCAAGACAAATGAAAAGGATTGCTCGTGCCTTCAATTGGTATGCCTTGTGCAAATCTGCAAGAATCAGGATATCAGCTGCATTCTCAATTGACAAAACGGTGTTTAAAGTTTCTTCACAAATGGCTTTCAACCTCTCGAGGCCATATTTTTCAGCAGCTGCGAGGAGCATATCCGCAATCCCTTCAAGATTACCGGTTTTTCCGGTGAATATGAAACGTAGAACCTCCCGAAATACCTCGGGTTCAACATTTCTTATCTCCAGCTGATTGTTTGTGCCTTTCTTCAACTCATTCTCGAACATAGCAGCGAAAACAGGGCTTCTGGCTGCTAAAACCGCCTTGTGTGCCACATATATTCTGTCGCATATTACCAGGTACAAATCAGAATAACTTCCGCACTTTAAAAGCTGGCCAAAATCCTCAGTGAGTCTACACTCCGGAACTTTGATTTGTGTAGCATTTGGCTGACACGAGACAGATACGACATCAATAACCGCATTCACGCTACAAAATATTGTAAGTTTGTCATCAGGCAGCAATCCATTTGCTTCATCCAGAAGATAATCCTTATGAACATATTTAGTAAACCCCCAGCCTACGCGCGGAGTATATCTGTAGGTTTGCGAATTGTCCATTACATTGGTCTCTTCTCTTTTGGCATTAAGAAAAGAAAATTTAAACTTGGCCCTGACTTCTGGTTTGTCATTGGAGATTAGTACTAAGAATAAAGAGACGAAACCTGCACATTCTTCATTCAAACCGTTAGGGTAAATCCTAATGTACCATTTTTGCTTATCGTTGGCTTTACTTGAGAAGGTAGAAGACTTCAACATTTCACCCACCGCCCCTTGACAGAAGCTGAAGTTGTTTATGGTCCACATATAGGAGATGTTCTCTACGTTTACTTTTGTTTGGCACCAGCTATCTGCGACGGGGATGTTAGGTTCTCTTGATGATAATCTATCAACCCCGGAAACGGCCATCTCATTTCCAGAAGATTAACTGAGGACCCTGATGGGTTACGCACTCGATCACTTTAAATTAAAACACACATAAAAGATTTCAAGTATATCTTAAAATATAAAGAAATTTATCACAGGCGAGAACTAATAAGTATACCGAGGTTTAGGCTAATTCAATAATATGACGGACGACCGACGGACGAAAGAAGTTTTACGAACCGCACTCGAGAGTTAAAGGACGTCAACTAGCAAAGACTAGTCCCCTAACGGAAAGACCGGTAACTCAATGCTAAAAATCTAAGCCGAAGTTTTCCTTTCAGAGATCTCCACTCTGCCAATGGCGAAAAGTGGAACTACGTCGAGACGTCACGTGAAAAATCTTCCCCAACCCCTCGCGGTATTTTCGACTTTCTAGAATGAAGATCCAATTTTTATCTTCGAATTTTGCTTATCGATCGTATTTCTTCGAAGTTCGTGTAAATACTGGCGTTTTTATCACTCATTACGAGAATGTTGCCATTGCAATGACTATTTTTGGACTAGTCGAGTATTATACATACACAGAATAAATCATTTAGAATAAAAATTAGATTAAATAATATTAACAACAAAATAGTCAACAGAATGTAAAAAAAGAATACAGAATTGAATTATTAAACTGAATTTATTAGCATATGTTTTACACACTGAGTGCAATGAGGTTTGTGATAGACAAAGCATATAATTGAATATAATATACATGTGACAGCAATTATAACTAATTCAGTATAAAAAAAGATTAAGAAATACACTAATTTTAAACAACCTTTACATAAAAAATAATAGAAATGTCCAAATGTGATGTCAAGATATTTGGTATAAAATATATACCATTTACATAGTTATATACTGTGGTTAAGAAGTATATCATAAAATATCAGACTAGATCGATACATTTTGGGAGTCTATGCCAAGAAAAATAGAGGTCCTTTTTTGACTAAATTCAAGAATAAACTTTAAATAATCTGAAATTTGGGGACCTCTATAAATCAGAGTCCTGATGCTACTACATTGCTGGCAACTGTTTCAATCTGTTCCTGATGAAATACATTAACAAATTGCACATGAATAACAGTTAAGGTCATACAAACAGGTATTAATAGAAACAACATGTATTAGGTACACTTAGCAAAGGAAATGAAACATTCATGTATGGACAAACAAGTCACGCTGTTATATGAAAGGAGACTACAGTGAAAAATTGAGAATTTACAACAAACTCTTAAACCGTATGAATCTCAAAAAAGTTTTTAAGGTAAAAAATTAAAATATATCAAGTTGAGAGAAAACATTTTTCATGCCAGGGACTTAATATCTCAAAAACATCTGGTTTATGCATCTCATGACAATGACAGTGACCAAAACAGACTACATTCAAACAAATGCTCTCATACTCAAAGGCAACATATATCAAGTTTATGGAAAAATTGTCTCATGCCAGAGACTTGATATCTCAAACAAATGTCTTATGGTTTATGCATTTCACGACAACAACAGGGACCAAACAGACTAAATTCAAAAACGCACACATTCAAACTCAACCACACATCTCTAAAACATTTTTAAAATGAGACTAGTATTCTAATTCTAAATGTACATTTCAAGAATGAAGCTCTCATCATCAGTAGATGATAGTGACAAGACATGTCATAAATATATGTATGAAGAGGCAAATCATAGTAAAAAAAATCTGATGGGGCCACCACATGACTTTCTCCATAGCATTAGTTTAATTTCTCATACAGCAAAAGTTCTAACCAGAATAATAAGCAAAAGAATTGAATGTAAAATAGAAAAGGAGCTACAAGATAATCAGTTTGGTTTCAGAAGAAGAAGGGGGACTAGAGATGCTGTAGGATGTATGAGGATGATGATAGAAAGAGCGCTAGAAGTCAATAAAGGTATGTATTTTTGTTTTGTAGATTGGGAGAAAGCTTTTGATCGAGTGAAATGGGATAAAATGCTGGGTATTTTAAACAAAATAGGAATAGATTGGAAAGATAAAAGACTGCTTAAAAACCTTTACTTTGATCAAAAGATTAGAGTCAGGGTTGAAGGAGAAGAAACAGAAAGTACTTCAATAGGGAGGGGAGTGAGGCAGGGATGTCCTATTTCACCAGCGATATTTAATATTTATGCAGAAACAATAACAGAAGATGCGTTGATGGAAGAGAAAGGATTTAAGATAGGAGGTGAAAGTATTACCACCATTAAATATGCAGATGATCAGGGATTAATAGCAGATGACAAAAAAGAGCTTCAGAGGATGACAGACTGACTAGTGGAGGTTGGCCAACAATATGGAATGAAGATCAATGCTGGAAAAACGAAAGTCATGGTGGTTTCAAAGGAACATAAAGAATCAATTGCAATGGTAAATGGCCAAAAATTGGAACAAATAGTTTAAAATATCTTGGCAGTATTTTAGCACAGGACTCGTCTTACATACTGGGTATAAAATGTGAATCATGAACTCCAGGTAATTTTTCAATGTAGATGACCACCATTCTGAATCAGTTGTTTAACTGTTTACCATTTATTTTGCATACGTTATTTAGAAGATTTGAAAAGGGATAATTTTATACAAGAAATAACTAAGAATTAAAAATTTTTATTTTAATACATGAAATAATTTTCCAAAAAATAACAACATACAATCTATAAAAATTTACAAAAATTATCAAAGGAATATTGTAAAACATTCAAGAATGGTATATTTTTACATTGCAGTTTAAAAACCATGAAATTCCTCACTTTCTGCATCAGACTCATAGAAATTGTAAAATTCATCCTACGGATCAGATGTTAAGATATCGGACTCATTGTCATTGACCCACAAAATATCATCTTTTTCCCCATACAAGGAATTTAATATTCTGCACATTTTAAAGGATTTTATTATAGTTTCTGCATTTACAGAATCTCATGATTTAATTATCCATTCACATACAATATTTAGGGATGCAGCACACACATTTCCTCCCTTCGTGTAGGTTTTTTCTCTATCAAGAATCCACTTATTCCATTCAGTATGAATGTAGTTCTTAAATGTCTTGTTGATGCACACATCTAATGGTTTAATTAAAATCATTAAACCTCCTGGTACAGCTGCAATGTCTGTGTTATTGCTTCTCAAGTGCTGCTTACTGCCATTTGTTGTGTATGATTTGAACATGTCATAAACTAATAAACTACGTTCTTTATGTAGATCATCAGGATGTTTATTCCAGATACTATCAGTCCACAACTTCACTCCATATTCATCAATCCAACCATTTTCATGGAAATGCCAAGGGAAACTTTATTTTCGACATAGTTTTCTGTTTGAATATCACCATAGCTTTTAATTTAGTTCCATCAGCAAAGGAAACTAATACCACTGTAAATCTTGTCTTCTAATGTCGTTGTTTTTATGAGAACGGTTTTTGCACCTTGTAGGTCAACAGTTTGTTGCTAGACATATCGAAGTTCATAGGCATTTCATCCATGTTGCTGACATGAGATAATGGGTACCCATGTTTTTGCCTTATTTGAATGATGTATCATTGGAAACTGGAAAGTTTTCATCAATATCTATCAGTAGATTCTGAGCAATCTTTGTCTTTTGCCATAAAGCGTGTGCACCAACTAACTGTAGCCATGAAATCATTTGAATGATATATCACTGGAAACTGGTAAGTTTTCATCAATATCTATTGGTAGTTTCTGAGCAATCTTTGTCTTTTGCCATAAAGCGGGTACACCAACTAACTGTACCCATGAAATATTTGCTCAAAGGTTTTTTTAGCCCAATTACATGCATATTTGCATATTGCATTTCTAGTTTTGGCATAGCCATTTTGCTGATTTTCAAGAACCCACATCTACACGTTTTTCTAGGTCAGGCCAATGACTGTTACATGCTCTTATGGCACATTTTGTTCTAGGCATCTTCATAAGGCTAGATTCATTCTTTCTCCAATCTCACACTTACGTATCACTAAGACTGAATTTCCTTGCTGAAGAAGTTCACTTTTTAGCAAATTCTATTAGGTACTTTTACCTTAAAACACGTAAGTAATTTCAAATATCTTGGCAGTATCTTAGCATAGGATAGAAGTAGTACACAGGACATTGGAAGGAGGATTGCAATGGCAAAAGCAGCATTTAACAAGAAGGAGCTTCTCACAAGCAAGAAAATAAATTTAGAAACAAGGAAGAAATTAGCAAAATGGTCCATATGTAGCATAGCTCTTTATGGCACAGAGACATGGATGGTAAGGAGAAAGGAGGAAAATAGAAAGTTTTGAGACGTGGATTTGGAGGAAGAGGATGAATCTGAAATGCACAGAGAAAGAGAAATGATGAAGTATTAGAAATGGTTGGAGAAGAAAGGGTGCTAATAAAAATAATTAGGAAAAGAAAAGCAAATTGGATAGGGCACATATTGAGAAGACAGCGTTTACAAAGGATGATCTTAGAAGGCAAAATTAGCAGAAGAAGAGGAAGAGGGAGAAAAGTATAGCAATATTAGAGAATTTAAAGCAGTAATATAGTACTTTGAGCTATAAAGGAGGCTTCCAGGAGGAGAGAGAGAGATGGAGGCAGTAATTCAGCTGAAACCTGTCTTAGGACAGCAGCATGATGATGACACATTCAAGAAAGTTATGCGAGGTAAATAAGTCAATGCCAAATTTTTCTAGTTTTTCATCCTTATAACTCATAAATCTCAATGAGATTACCTTTTATATTTCTTCGGTAAATTTTCTATTTTGTTCAAAAATTTGTTTTATTTAGCCCAGGCTCATTTCGACGTGACTCAGTTTGAAGCAAATAGGCTTGATGGTCACAAATTATTGAGACCTTTTGCAGTTCGGCAAATATTTCTTCACCAATTGGAAAAATCCTTAAAGAAAAATTCTTATGAAAAGCTCCAGCAAAAAGACTCTTCTGTAAATGTCCAAGGTAGGTTATTTGAAATAATGAATAAAATATAGATATTGTATTAATGAATGAAATGTTATGGAATACATGCCAACATGCAGTGTCTATAGGATTATATGTTAAATTGTATTAAGAATGCTTATTTTCATTTCATATGTTATTACTACTTTGAAGAAGGTTTTAATTGTTAATGTTAAAGTTTAACCATTTGAATGTTGAATATTAACTGAAATTTAATACTTTAGATTAAAATTTTAACCCAGTCTTTTGGATGCAAGTTTAAAACAACGTGCTTTAATATTATAACAGTTTCACTCATGTTAATATTTGTTTACTTGTAGCTGCGAGAGATGAATGTAAACAAGAGCCAGAAATCAAGGTTGTCAAACCATAAGTGAATGCAAATTATGCAACTACAGCTTCCAAGGAGGAGGCAACTAAACAGAATGGTAACAATGATAAAGATGCAATAATATGAAGGCTTAATGTACTAGTCTCTTCTTTACGAAAACAAGTGAAGAAGTTAAACATAAATCTAGAGTAAACTACCGGGGCACTGAAGGATTTTTAAAGGCTAACCAATTGGAGTCATTAGTAATGATGCACCAAATATACAATTTAGCCAAATGGCCAAATGTTAAAATCAATATTTAGCCCAGGCCAAAACCAAATATCACCATCATAGAATTAACTTCAAAGATGCAAGAATAAATCTCAAATTTTATCAAAAAACATTTTTATTTATTTAATAATTATTACAATTTTATGATTTAAGTATGTATTAATAGTCAAAATTAATTTTATATTATAGTGCAGGAATAATAATTTCTCTGCATTTTCTGCTACCAGATTGCTCTTGCGGTCACTGCAATGCAAACAGATGCTCTTTTAACAGAGGTTGGAGTAGGGGCAAGTTATTTCTCTGCAAGCTTTGCCAGTGTAGGATACTGCTGCTTTTGTTTTTGCCACCAAGTTGTAAACATTCTTTTCTTTCTAAGTGCCTCACCAAGATATTGATTTGTATCCTGTTCATCTCCATATGGACTTGGTAGTTAGGTAGATTCTGATGAACATGCAATTTCATTGAAACAATCCCATAAACTGAAAATTTATGCACTGCTTGATGGAGTTGCTTTTTGCATATTTTCAGAGGTAGACTTAACACTGACACCTTCATTTATATTCTTTAGTTCCTTTTCATGCACTTGCTGCTTCACATCATCACTTGTAAAAAATCTGTTCTTAAACCTAGGATATAGAAAAGTGGCAATGGAGCAATGTGATTGACTTTCAAGATAACAAAATCATCTCTGAATTTCTTTCTGCATCTCAGCTTTCATTGCATGCACACCAATCTCAGAATCTTCCCTGGAGTAGAGTGACAGAAGGCTCTTTACAGTAGGTATCATCTAAGAAATAATTGCACTCTCAAGGCACATAAGTTTTGTAACTTCTTCAGCAGGTTCCAGCAAATGAACTGCTTTCTCTGCATGCAACCATTGGTTGTTAGCAAGTCCTGCTGTGCTGATATCATTATCTGAAAAGTACAGGATTGTCTTTTTTTGTTAATGTAAACTTTTTAACATGTAATAGCTGCTATTCCATCTTGTTTGAACATCTTGTATAAGTACATGATGAGGCAGTTCCAAAAATCTCTTGTAATCCACGTACTTTGTCTTTGGAAGAAGAAGAATGATGAAAGTGGTCCACAATCTTTCTGCTTACAGCCAGTAATTCTGCTACATCACATTGTGCTAAAATTGCTTTCTGAGCACACAACTGAAATGTATGAACAAAACATCTTATGCTTGTAATTCCTAGATCACTCATAGCCTTCACCATGTTTGCTCTATTGTCATTGACAATTGTATGACACCTTTCTTTACTGATTTTCCATTCTAAAAATATTTATCCAATCCAATATTTAAGAGAGAAATCTTCCTTGTAAGGCTTTATAGATAATAGACAGTGCACCTTCCCATCCAAATGAAGAAGAACAGATAAGTGACAGCATTAGTGCTCTGTTCTTACCACCTAATGTCACCAGTTTGGTATAGCTGATGGACCAGGGTGTTTTGGAGTGTTTAAAAAGAAAATATCAATAAAGTTGTAGCAATTGTTACATGAAGCAACAGCAAATGAAGACAGTATCGTCAGCTACTTGAAGAAGTTTAATGTGAAGGATGTTGTATATTGGATAGCTGAATCATGGTCCCAATTATTGTCTGAAACTATAGTAAAGTCATGGAGAAAACTGCTGATAAATGCTGAAGCCCAGGATGAGATGGTAGAAGACAATGAGCATGAGAATTTGACCAGCCTGATCCAACAACTGCCAGGATGTGAACATTCTGATGAATATGTCTTAAAAGAATGGTTTAAACTAGATGAACAGTATAAAATCACAGACAATTAATTCCATAATTGAGATGGTGAACAAAAAAGCAGACAGTGAAAACAGTGATGAAGATGAACTAGATGACATCAAAGAAGACAGGGTGCTTCATATTAAAGGACTAGCTGCCATTGAGATAGCACTATGCTATATAGAACAGCAGGAAGAAGCAACACCATCTGGTGTTCTGCTTCTGAAAAGATAGTGTGATTTTGCAGCAAAGAAGCGATTGCAATTTCAAAAGCAAACAAGCTTTAAAAATATTTTTGCATGTATAAATTAGAAGGAAGCTAATTGATTTTTTATAATATGAGTAAACATGTACAATATACTATTATTAACAAAATTCATACACATTGTAAATTGTTTCTTTTTTTGGGGGTATATTCCGAGCTTTTTAGTAATAGGAGATGACCTTGGTCCTGTTCACCATGAACTATTGAGACTGCAATGTATTTGGCTATTCAGCCTTTATAAAGGATGAGGCCAAAGTCAAACAGCAGATTTTGGTCAAATACTTATATTAGGTAAAAAATCAACCAAGGACACAAATGTTCAAACTTAAACATAAAGAATGCTTTGTAAATTTATTTTTCTTGTGGCATCAAAGGTTAAAATTCTTTGTTCAGTTTGGGCCATTCACTTCCAAGTGACACACCCTAAGAAGATGGCTTGAAAATTTGACATTTTTCCTGAGAATTCAAATGGAAGTGTTAAAATTTTTGGAACTGAAGGTAAAGCCGCTCTAGGTATACCACAAACATAAGAACATGCACAGATTTCAGTCTCACATGGAGGGGAAGTACCCTCAGTCATCTTGACTTATCCCACTATCAGCCCATCCTTTTCCTCCTTAGGTTGTCAGTTCTCAGTATTTACAGTTGCTGCCTAGACAAAGTTTTGTAAATAGTTGGAAACAGTGTAGTTAGAAAAGGACTGAGACAGTGATAACCTGTGTGGTAAGGAAGGGCAAAAGAGGAAGTTTCCAAGTGGAGTGAGGGATTAGGCCACACCAATGGTTCACCCAAAATGATCTTTTGATTGTGGTAGACCTATACCAGAGAATGAAAGGTACTTTGTTTTGCTGTTGGATGAAATTGTGATAGAAGATAAGATTGAGTTACATAGGAACACGGGAAAAATATTTGGCTACATCACTCTAACTTGTAGTGAATCCATTGCTTCTCATGCATTAGTTTTTCTGTTGGCTGATGTTTCTACTTGTTGGAAGCAAACAGTCATCATTTCACTGGAAAATGGCTTCCTAGCACTGAGGTAAAAAATATAATTTTAGAAATTATAAAAATGTGCTGTCAGATTGTTCTTATAATTGTATGCATAACATGGGAAGCATTTGTGTATGTATTTGCCAATGGTGAAATAAATTATATTATTATTATTATTATTATTATTAATAGAGCCCTTTGGAAAGCATTTGGGATAACTTTTGGGAAATTCTATCAAACTTCAAACAGTATTCCTAATACTTTTTAATCTGTTATGGAAATATATGCCTAATATTTTCCATCCTTTGAAAAGCACTTGAAATTATCTCCTGAATGATAAGTATATATTCCTGCTGGAAAATGTTATTAAGGAGAATGGTTTCCTCAATGGAAAAGTTTCATTGGAACCAATAAAAAAATTGAGTGAGTCAAAAGCTGACAGGGATGTAAAGATAGTGCCAAAATTAAGTGAATCAGTATCAAAAATGAGGGTTCGTTAGATGAGTTACGATGTGGCTGCTAGTATCAGGTACACCATCTTTTTGATCTTTGCAAATAATTGGTTCCGGAAAACTGATGCGAAATGCAAATTTGCGAAGTGCAAGTCCTATTTTCCCATAAGATGCAATGTTATTATGAGAGTGTAGTTCCCAGTTAAACTAAAAAAATTACTTTTAATCATAAATAATACAGTTTAACAGAAAATAAAAGAAAATGTTACAGCAACATAACAGTAAATGAAAGCCTATCATCAGAAAGTGAAAAATATTCTTTTAATTATCTTCAAAACAAGTAATAGCAAATGAAAAAACCACCATTACAAACTGATTACATTTCTTTCAGCACCTGTGCAATTAACTCCAGTGCATTTTCTCATGTGATTTTCGATCTTCTTTTGTTGATTCTAAGGAAATGCTTTAATTTAAATTGATGAACTACAGAAATGGAATGTGGAGTACATGATGCACAGATGTATTCTTGGGTTCTGCAACAAACATTTCCAAGCCTAAAAAAACATTAGCATTAAAAACTGGTAACATTTTTTTAAATAATTACATTAAAAATGCATAACAGACAATCAAAACTTAGGGTAAGAAAGTGACAACATTTCTTTTAACTTTCCAAAATATGTCACAAAACATAAAAGCGAAGCATTAAAGTGGTAACATTTCTTTTAGTAATCACGTTCAATATACAAGGCAGAAAATGTGACATTACAAGATGATAGCAATTCTTAGGTTTACATAAAAAATTCATAATAAAAATGAAAACCTAACAAAACAAAATAACATTTCCCTAAATTATGATCAAAATACCAAGGTAACAGTAAATGAAAACCTTCCATTCCAAAATGATGCCATTTCTTTAAATTTGAAACTAAAGTTTCACATTGAAAATAGCGGTGAAGTCCAAACTGAGCTACCAAATAATTAAATTGATAGTTATCATGTTTGTTTACTTTGAAAACTGCTAATAATGAGCATTATAAATATAATAAGTCCTTTTCTAGGGTGCCAAAATTTAAACTGAACTTCAAAACAAAAAAGTATAGGGAGTTCCACTTATTGGTATCACAAACGCATGATGTGAAATGCAAATAATGTGCACGAAACAAGTAATGGTCTTAAAAAATTTTGCTGCAAAGTGCAAATTTGCAAACTGCAAGCTCACAAAGTTAAAAAAGGCGGTGTACTAAGTTTAAAATCATGGATGGCACAAGGAGTACCTTAGCATGGCATGGTTTTTTGAGGTTGTGAATAAATGGATTTTTTAATGTGTTCTGTTCTGGCCATCAGTAATTTCAATCTTGATGTTTATGAAAAGAGTATTAACTTTCACAAATATTTCATGGAAATTTTTGGTAACATTAAAGTGGGAGATGGAAAATGGAAACAAATCCAAACTGGTGTCAAACTGTTGGCAACATCAATACTTTATCTTCAACATCATTTACTTAATGATTACTGTTTTATGTTTATTTTAACTTTACATTTTGTCAGAACTCTCTGAAAAATGTATTTTCAACTGTAAGGGTTAAAAATCAAATACCATCCCCTGTGCAGTTCAAAAATGATTTGAAGATTATTAGTATAGGTCAGTTAATGGTAATCCCTAATATGAGTAATTACATGGAAGATGAGGGTTATTTACTTGCTGAGTTTTTGGATGTGGCATCCTTACAGCCAATAGAAAGGGAGGAGGATCAATTGCCTGTGCTGGAAAATTATGAGAATGAATTTGATGAATTCCATGTCAACTCTTTGTACAGTCATGGACAATAAAATTAATCAAGTAGCACCCCGTGAATGCAGGCTTTCTGACGAACTCCTAAGAAAATGTGAAATCTTGCAATGTTGTACATGGAGAAGTTTCACCCTCTCCCACAACGTGTCCTTCCTCCAACATAATGGAGAGTTTGGGCTCTGTATAAGCAAGTTCAACCATCAAAGTTTTGGCCCTCATGACGTATCACCCTCCCCCACAACCCGAGAGTATGCGGCAGTATAAGGGAGTTCAGCTGTCAAAGCTTTGGCCCTCATGACGTATTACCCTACCCCTAGAATTCAAATTATACATATACAAAATATAACAAAGAAATGTAATTAGAAATAATGTATATATACAACAAAATTCAAAAAAATTGTTATAAAATATTTTTTGAAATTTGATTCAACAATTATTTAGAAGACGTTATAATGGAATTCAAGGTCATTTTGCATTTTCAATTTCTCGGACCTTTTATTGGAGGAATTACTAGTGATATCAGTTATAAAAATAAATTAATTTATTTTAATATTTTACTGGAGATCTAAAAATCTGAAATATCCATTCAACTAAACAAATACAAACTGATGGGGCAGCATAAATGCTAGATTTTTTAATGCTGTAGCACAGTGGCATACCGTAAAATGTGTGGGCCCCCCACCAAAACAACATTGATGTAGGAACCGGAAAAAATTTAAGAGTCTCAAGAAAAAAATATGGGCACACTTTGGTCATGGGCTCCCCCACCCCACAGGGTTTACGGGGGTGTCTGCTATGCCACTGCTGTAGCAACATCAAAATGTTGAGATTCTGGAATTACTATGATTAGCTTCTCCATCACGTATCGAAAAACGTTCCTGCAGTCTAATTCACAACTTTTTGAGTTATTGTATTTTTTATTCTTCAGGCCAATGCATGCAGGCACATATGCATTATGGTACGTGAGCACATTTCAAAATTAGCATACAGTACTACCTCTCTTTATACGGGAAATGCGTTCAAGGAAATTGACGCATAAAAACATTTCATGTAAACAAAACATATATTTGTATATATTTATATTGTCTAATGGAAACTTTGTTATAATTATGTAGCCTCAGAGACTGTTTTGTGGCAGATTTTGTCCTCTATCCACATATTTTAAATATATAGCTTACAGATCATATAAGAGCTAGGAATAGAAAAATATGGTATTTAATTGTTGCTTGCCAAGAGAACCGTCTTAGCAATCCATGTAAACAAAATACGCAATGTTTTGCTTGGGATTTTCTCGAATTTTTAGGCTGGTTTCCGAAGGAAACATAGCCTTATGAAATTGTACTGTCTGTGTATGTGTGTGTCCCTTACTAACAAGTTTTGCACCAATGGTCCGATTTTCATGAAATTTGGTATGAGGCTCATGCTGCCAGGGTCCAACTCCAGGCTATATTTTATTTGGTGAAGATTGAAGTCCTGGGGTTGGTTCCAGGAATGCTTTTTTCCTATTTGTTATATATAGGATGTCTCAAATCCATCATGCAGAGATGTTTCTTTAATACTTGAAATATCTTAAAATTGTAATATTGGAGCAATGTGTGTAGTGTATAAAGGAAAAAGACTGTACATTCTAATTCTTATCACCGAATTTAGATAATTGATTGTTTATTATTGAATTTTTACTAAAATATAGCGTTGTTATATTTTAAATCGCATTTTATTGGATTGCTGCCATGGAGACAATTATTACTGAATTTGGCTTGAGCAAATATGAGTGAACAAATGGGTTATTAGGCGTTCTTTACCAGCAAAGCATTAATAGTGGAATGTCTTATGGTCACATCTGATTCATCCGTCATAAGTTTCATCTCCTAAACCGCTAGATGGATTTTAATTTAATTAAGTATGAGTGATTATTATTAAAATTTATTGCCAAATTGTGATTTTGAACTGAATCCATCAATTAGAACTTCCACTTTACATAATTACTTTAATAAACTTATACTCATGTCCAGGGGCTAGGCAACCACCTAGGGCCTTGCGCCTGGCCTCTAAAAGCAAATTAGGAAAAAAATGCATTTATGGCGATGCGTAAGCAATCATGCTTGAAACATTGTCTAGAAAACTTTCACGGACATTTATTTGGAGAATAGCAACAAGCAATTAATGAAATGGATCTGGAGAGAGGAAGAAAGAAACACTGAGCATGTGCAGTCACACACGGAATGCTGTCGAGAAGAGAGTAAAGATAAATTGAAAGCCTCTAGTGTCAAGGTTGAAAGGTTTTGCAGATGTGCTAGACATCAAGTCGAACAATGAAAAGAAATAGATCTCAACTAGCCCCATCTCTCACTTGAAAATCCCAAATCAAAACAGAAATTTAATTTTATTGCTCTTTTCTGGACTTATACATCGGACTGCAGGATGTGAAGTTCTCGCCAGATGTATCATATAATATACGTTAGATGACAATGACTTAATAAGTAAGCAGATTAATATTATAAGTGAAAGAAACATTTACAGAGCTTGAAAAGTCCCAGCACAAAGAACTAGTCATGTATTTTAGATGATGAAGAAGATGGTTGTAAAAGAGAACTGGCGTGTTCAAGGACAGGATCAGTCTGACTTCGCTGGTCCTCATAGTTGGTCCATAGTTCCCGTGAATTGCCAATAGCTAAGTGATGTTATCGCAGGGCATTTTTTTTGTATTTGTGAATCATTATCATAATTGACATCGTTATTTTAATCTGACCAAAATATTTAGTTTAGCATTATTACATTAAGAAGAATAATTAACCTCATTTAAGTATTAAAATATCAGGGAGGGATCGGGATAAAGATAGAAAGTTTGAATCAAGAGCATTTAAAAGGAAAAAGCATGCTCTTTTGAAAGAAACACAACAAAAGTGTAAAGGATCTTTGAAGAAATTTTTCAAGAAAGAGTGCAGTGAAAAAACTGATTCTATGTAGGGAATATTTTTGAAATGAGAAAAAAGTCTGCTATAACCGGGAATCAAAACCAGGTCTTCAACTTGCTGAGCAGATATTCTACCACTGAACTATTTATGTAATTGCAGTGAACTATCTATGTAGTTGCAGTGAGCTATCTATGTAGTTGCAGTGTTAGCGAGAACAATGAAAACCTTATTGATGTTAGCTGTGAAAGTAGAAATGAAAAACTTGAAGACCACAGCATAACTTTGCAAACTGGAGCTGAAACCAGTGTAATTATTCAAAATAGCCCAAAATGATGTGATGACTATAATAGTAGCGCTCTGTCAACTTCTACATCAGCAGAATTGGTTGCTGTTAGGGAATAGTCTAGTATATTCACCAATTATAGTGATCCTGGTGAGTAAATTTTCCCATTGACCCATAAGCAATTAAGCAATATTGTTCGGAAAGGTTCAATTTGCATCTTAAGAGAAAATGACTTTCCGTTAGATGATAAAAACCGACATTTTAGTTATTTTTACTACAATTGTGTATTAAGCAATGGTGGAAAGAATCTGCCAACACATAAGAGTAGAAAACCACTGTTGTAAACCAAGTAAAGATTTTCTAAACGGATTCGATGTGAAATTGCTAGTTGTAGAATTAAGAACAATTAAGCAACAATGAAATACCAAAATATTCTCTCCCTAGTTCTTATATGAACTGTAAGGTATAGATTAAAAAATTTATTCGGTTAGTGAACATTTACTACAAGAAAGTCCACAAGGCTACATAATTATGAGTTATGGTTTTGGAGATAAAAATTCGAGAAAATCCCAAGCAAAACATTACATTTTGTTTACATCAATCGCCAAGACAGTTCTCTCAGCAAATAACAATTAAAAATCCATATATTTCTCTCCCATGATCCTATATGATCTGTGAAGTATAGAAGTATAGAATTTACCCCGATTTCCTTCTTGTTACACTAAATACAGTATATGCTTATTTTAATGAATGTCTTACAGAGAATTTAATGCACCTGGAGTCACATCAACGACTTGGTGAAAATAAAAGGTACACCTCAGTAATCATGAATTTTTAAACTTTCTATTTCCCTAAAAAAGAATGTCCCATAAAAATACACTGAAAAGTTATTCATAGTAGCCGTCTGCTTGAAGACCAAATATGGTGGCCAGACAGAGTTGTCACAACCTTTCAAATACATGGCCTTGAGTGCACTACCTAATGTTGACAGCATTTTAGTAACATTATGTGGCCTTATGACACTAACTGGGTACTATTTGAGTACACGAGGTTCACAAAATAAGTAAAATGTTGGCATCTAGTGGTAGTGTGTAATCTCTGAGTCAGCATCCAATAAATGCAAAAAAGGTGTTAGAAACACCCATTTGTACAAGGGAGGAGTTATTAAGAAGGCAAAAATTTCTGGCGAACATCATGAAATTTACAAAGGCAAGATATTAGAAGAAAGAAAGACTGGACTGCAATGTGGGTAAGTAGGCATATATTTCAGCACATTTTCTGATCTAAAATTAGACACATTGAATCGTTTCCAGTAATGGAAACCCATTATGGAACCAAACCTGTTAAGTACTTGGATGGCAGATTGGATGTGAAACAAATGTTTGAACTTTCTTAAGGAAACATCCTGATATGAAAATCAAATATAAATTATATCTCAAGTACTTAAAATAGCACTTTTGACATTCAGTTTGGCAGAGAGCAGGTCGACACTTGCTCCAAATGTGAGGAGTTAGGTAACAAACTTAAGAATCCAAATCTGAATGATACTGGCAAGCATGTTACCGCTAGTGAATTAATGGTACACAGAAGATGGGCCAAAAAGTTCTATTGTGAAATGGAAAAAACAAAAGAGCAGTGCATCAGTCAGGAGGATATTATGTGGTTATGTCTAGACTTCATGCAGAACCTTACATTTCCAAATATTCCAGTGCAAGAAGTCTTCTATTATCACAAACTCTGGGTCAACACTTAATGCAGCCACAATTTAAAAAATAATCATGCTCAGTTCTACATTTGCCATGAAGGTATAGGAAAGAAAGGGCTCAATGAATAGTGCCCCATGATTAACGAATACATCAAAACTCATGTTCCCATTGAAATGAGAAAGAAATTTTCTGATGGCTGTGAATGTCAAAATTGTAACCATACACTGATGCAGTTCTGGACTACTCTTGCTGGGAGTGGTAGGTTTGAGTACATCAGGTGCTGCTATCCTATTTGAGGACATTCATTTCTCCCTTGTAATAGGGATTTTGCAGTTGCCAAGCATGTGATCCGGCAAAGAGATAGGATTTATAAACCTGAGGAATACAGGGGCATGGTTATGCAGGTCAGCAAATTGAGAAAATATGATGTAAAATGCTAAAAACTAAATATTTTGAATTTTAAAGGCTGGTGGCAACAACATTATAAAAAACATACACTCTCAGTGGAGTCACTTGGTAAAAGTGAAGCAAGAGAGAACAAGAAGCCAATGATGATTTATCAGTATTTTATGATTGAGTAATCATCACTGAATCCAGGCACAGTGATCTGCTATGACCACATAGGCAGTCCTGTGAAGCAGACATTGACATTTGATGGAAAATCAGAAGAATCCCAAACTTTCCAATAGAAAAGGCATTTTCCTTGAAATTCCAAAAATCTCATAAAAGCGAAGAAGATTACTGATATCCAAAAACTAATGCAGTATATTCCTGCAGAACATGAGAAATTCTATAAAGAAATCTTGGAATGGCCAACAAGTGAAGCATAGGAAGATGTTGACTACTGCTAGAAAACATTCATCTTACAACCATTATTGCAGTATTGTCACATGATTCTGAATATTTTTGGATACTGTCAGTGTTTTTGTACTAATTAGCTTTGTTTTCCACTACAACTTGTTTGTATTATCGTACTGTATACTATGTTATTGAACATTCAAGCATTTGGTTTTATCAGAGAACTATACAAATTACCAGTGTTTGCTGCTTAATTTCAATGTCATTGTATCCTCCTATGAGACTAATCATTTATTATTGTTATTATTAGTTTTACTCACTCCATTTTGCTTACATTAATGTATTATTGCTTGTATTGTTATATTACAGAACACTGAATCATTTTGTTCTACCAGAGAATGTAAAAATTATTACTGTTTGATGTTTACTCTCAGTGACATTGTACCCTGCTATCAGACTTTAACCATTTATTATTATTGCTTTTTCACCACATTTCAGAAATATGTCTGCACTTAAGCATAGTGTATAACTTAAGTGTCCCCTATTGGAGTAATAAAGAGCGACTGGTTAAAACTAAAGATTGTTTAATTAACTAGCAAAATTACCATATTCATTTGTGAAACATCTTAAGTCCAATAAGTATTTTATACTATATTTATTGCTGTTTGGTAGATATTGCCATTTCACTTTGGCAGCATTAATTGTAGTGTATATATATTATGATAACATAGGTTCATCAACAGAAACCTATAAGATATAAGAAGTTTTTCTCAAATTTATCAAAACTGAATTTTGTGGACCTTTCACAAATGACCAGTTCTATTACAGTGTTATTAAACCAGATAAAAAATACCTTGGCCATCTACTGCATCATGGATGGGAATGAAATCATTTCAATACCACCTTAATCAGTCTATCATTCAAAATAAATAAAAATCCAGAGGTTTCTTTTTCTAAGTTGTTACTGTTTGACTTAAATCCATAAATGATTTCAATTGATATATTTGAGCACAATTCCAACTAATTTTATCAACTTTTCAAAAAAAGACAATGTCTCATCTTTCAACTGCCTTTTGAAGTCTCAACTGCCAATTAATTTTAAACAGATTTATATGAATCAACTTTCAACCCACTGTATTAGAAGATGGTAGATGGTACATATCATCTGTCTCAAATTACCCTCGCTCACTGTGGCAACACGCAGTTAACTAGCATCGCATTCACAATGTATACATCGACTTGCATGCGTTTGCCTAATGTCATTTCAAAAATCCCCTTCAAATTAAATTTTGGTCCTGCATTTTTTGGGATCAAGAATGCTAACCTTGGATATTTTATTTAATAAAGTAATTGTATATAAATGCTATAAGCAGTAGTGGATTTGGAAATTTCCCACCCCTTGGTCAAATTATTTTTCTGCCTCCTTTGGCTCATGTATATGGTTTGTCTGCATATTCGTCCACCTGTGGATCATAATTAATTAATCAAAAGTTGCATAATTTTATTCCAGCCCTGAAATCTCGCCACCCCTAGGCCATTGCCTACTTTGGCCTTATTACAAATCTGTTACTGGCTATAACGTATGAGTGTTTTCTTATTGAATTAGATTCATTTTGTGTTGAAAATACAAAATACTGCATATATTATCCATCGAAAGTCAATCCAACAAAACACAATTTTTTATACAATTATGAATGCGTCAGCCTTGGAGAAAGATTTTGCAGCATCGTTTTTTTTGAAAGAATATGCCCAAAACATCTAGAGGGGAAAATTTCCAAGCAAGGTCTTTCACTTGGCCCATGCAAGTCCCTCACGATGGGGCCCCACCGCAAGGATCTAAAGGACCACACCAGATAGAAGTCAGGAGAGGGAAGGGAAGCAACGCCTAGGGGATGATTACCCTCACAAAATCCTAATAGTCCATGTGCAAGTGACTGCTACCTCCAGAGTATTTATTAACGATCTCCTCACCAGCCAAGATAACTTAATCTTTCTGTTCATTTTTATATAGACAATGATACATGGATACATTTTGTCATATCTCCTAAAAAACGAAGTTCATGCATTAATTGTAGACTGACCATCTGCCTCACCTTCACAAATAGCCACAGTACCATTAGTTGGAAAGAAGAAAGTATATATATGGGACTAACCATTGTCAAGGGTCTGGAGCCATTTGTTGTGGCCTTCCCACTGCTTCCAGTGCAAGTCACTCATTTTGAGGCGAGGAATTGGAGGCAATGTCAGCAACACTATCTTATGTGTCTTTCGTTGCAGCATGCTCAGAAGGTGTTCCATCCATTCCCTCACCTTTGCCATCAGCATTCCCTTGAAAGAAAATTAACAGAGAGTAAGACATGTTGCTATAAATTTCCGATGGCAAAGATTGCTTCTCTCCAAGTATGAATTGAATAACGTCTTTATTGGGGTGAGATTGAGACCAAGTCAGTCTCTTCTTCTAGTTAACCCCTATGATGAGCTACAGCCCAAGAGTACATCTTATGCTGCCCATGAAACCATTTTGATAGCAATCCCTGAACAAAAATTCAGATAATTTCATATTAGTTTCAATAAATTTTGGCTGGAAAACTACTCGGCCCATTTACACATCCTCAGCAGAATGCAGATTTGGAAGTAAATCTTCCTTGGTATGCTGTCTCAAGAAATGTCTCTGTAATGATTTGAAAGCTTGGCCATGAAATATTGTGAATAACCTAGCTTAAGTTTCCATACACACCTTTCCTCAGGATAAATTTTTTTGCCCATAAGACAGCCTTATCAACATGATGGTGCCCTCAAGAGCCAAAAATTCAAGCTATTATCGGTACTAAAGTAAAAAGTGATTCCTTAACTGTAAAATGCGCAAATTTTATGGTGAAGGAGTCATTTTTACTTTACCATCAATATCACAGTAGTCTCCAATATTATTTATTTATAAATACTATTGGTATTGGAATCATAAAGATATTATCACATGTGTGGAAAGCTCGAAAAGTGAAGAAATAGAAGAAGAGTTTGAAAGACATGAGAATGATGAGGCTAGATCAAAAGAAAGCTATTAGAAAAGGAATATGTGATGTTTTCACAGCTCCATAATATCCATAAAGATTTCTGAGGAAGACGGAATGTCATAAAGGCTCGTTTTCCCAAAGGACATTACGAGATCATATCAGGAGTCAAACCTGCAAGAGAAAATTGATAGGTGAGCTGTTTGAAAAAAGAGACATTATTAGAACAATGGAAAAACATGTTAATAGTGTGTTTAATACATTAATTGCACCTCACACTTTGTTCAAGATTTTCAGAAACGAAACAACACTAGAAAATGAAATGGTCATACATAGTGTTTCATCATCTTCTTTAATTGTAAAAACTATTGCAAATGAGGAAACTGTGTGCCATGATCATTTACCTGAAATCTTCAAAATAATTATATGCAACTTGCAACATCAAAGGGCTTTTTTATTGATGTAGTTATTTAGATGTCAAAAATATTAATCTTGTGAGCCAACCAAAAGTTGTTCACTTCTTCACCAAGGAGGCAAATAATTGATGCATGTCCAACAGCTAAGAATAAATAAGTTCTTCTCAGTGAAAACAATGTGCAGGAAAATTTGTATGATGCAAATGTGAGCATTATGAAAATGCAATCAAGTGAACTGCCGACTTAAAGAAAACATACCATTTGGATGTAGTTATTATGGAAGATCATTTCTTAAAATAGAATATGCAACTACAAATGGAGAAACCACCAAATAATTACTAAAATAATAAAAAGGAAGTACTGACATGCCAGTTTAGGAGAAATTACTCCATGCCAGGGACCAAACATGCAATGTCACACTCTTTCTGGGTTTAGGGGAAACTACTCCATGCCAGGGACCCTTTTCTCACACATGCACAAAACACACAAGGAATCAATCACACACATGAACTTCCTTTTTAAAAAATACCTAAATACATATTTCAGAATCAAAGATTCCATCTTCAGTACACAGAACAGAAAGACCTAAAGGGGTCCCGGGTATAGAGTAGTTTCTCCTAAACTGGCATGTATGCACTTCCTTTTTATTATTTTTTATTTTTATTAGAAGGTTTCTCCATTTATCAATAATTGTAACCATAGGGCTTTGTTATTTTCTATAGAATATGTAAATGTTTAATGTGACTTTAGAGAAAAAGAGAAAATTTTTATAGTACCAGATTAAATTGATTCAAGTTGCTTCCACAAGATTGGATATTTACTCTTTGACATTTGTGATAAATGCAACACATTGTGGCCACTAGTGGTGTACATAAGATGCAATGACGGCACTCACCTGAAAGCAGTTCCTACTCTGGGAAGCCAAGGAGGACTTATCTGTCGACATTCCCTCTTGATTTTTTATAGGAAAATTAATTTTCTAAATAATCTATTGAAATACTATTAACACAAGAATGGATTTAAAATTTAAATGTTTGCAATGTATCCATAATCAGAAAAACATAACAGCAGAAACCAAATTTACGAAAATAACCAATTTTTCGTAAACATTTGGCAAACATTATACACAAAATAAAAATATCAAAAACGTTTTATAGGTAACATATTGGAAGATATAAAAAATAATGTCGAATTAAACACTGCTGTTAAAGTCCCCATATCTAAAATAAATGTCATTTTCGGTTAAAGGTTAGATTTCCTAATAATATTTATGTAAGTATAACAGTTTAACGATAACAAATAAGTTTAATGCGAAACAAACACCATTCTCAACTCCCGCTATCGTTTGAAATACGGAGTGTGTATCGCATTGGCATCCCTTTGTCACGTCGTTGAAATCCAAATACTACTTTATATGAAAGAAAAGAAAATATTCCACAAAAAACGCAAGGTGCCGGTTCAGAAAATTAGTTAAAAACAAGAAATTTGTCAAGAATATGTATTTACCAAAGACTCCCATTTTTCGATATCGTCTCCTTGGTAACATACTGCATCCCCTTTTAGAAGTTTCATCTGGGTAATTAAAATATCTATCTAAATGTTTTCTTCCGCTGTATTTGTTGTTAATATCAAACATTTTCAGGCGATTTAGAGACGTTCAACTTCCGAATAAGACTAGAATCATGGTACTACAATACCAGGTAGGTCGTTCCGGTGGACGAAAACGAGTCCAGTTCGCGCATGACGTCACGTGGTTTCTACTTTGTAGCGGAAAGCTTAAAATTTGTATAAACATTAACGTAAATCGGCTGCTAATATCCGTCTTTTTATTTCTTCACCCTTCCTTATTATAAATAACCCACATTCATGCTATGAAATCCCGAGGCGTTAATTTGTACATACAATGATTTTTTAACTAATTACTGGAATCGGAAATAGTTCATGTTTGTTAAGAGCCTTCAGCATCAAGTGAACTTCGACGAAGGGAAAAGACTTCTAAGAACTAAGGACTCATCTTAAAGAGAAGGGCTTCATTTCCCGTATGATTCTCACTCAAAGGTCGATTTTTCCCAAGTTAACATTTTAGTTCTTTACATATTAATCGATTTCTTCGAATTTCGCCTCAATACTGGCATTTTTGTCACTCACTAGCATAGTTGCCCGTCAAATATGACGGGTATACGTGAATGAAGTTCAAATTTAAATTAAAAAATTAATGAAACCAACTTTTATATGCACTAATAAGTAAACAATAAATGCAAAATTCACATAATTGAGTGTTCCAGGGAGTAAAAATAGTTATGTGCGAATAGAAACTGCAAGAAAAAGAAATTCATTACAGTGTACAATTATTTTACGTCCAAAATTATTTTTAATCTATGGAATATTTAATTTTGTCTCTCTCTCTCCTTATTTATTTTTTCCTCACTCTAGTATTAAAGCATTCAAAGTATGCATTCCTTAATGTATACAGTACATATAAGTATTAAGGCGTCAATACAATCTCGTTATTTATTTTTCTTTAAACGGTCTAGATCCGAAGTTCTTTCTAATTTTAATTTGCAAAAGAGTAAGTCTTTAAATCGAAAAATCGATTTTTATGTGTTTACTTATGAAAATGGCACACCCCTTCCACCAAACATAAAAATTCTGACAAAGAGGTGCACATCCTCATGATCCCATTAATAAGTGTACCATGCCAAGTTTTAAGACTCTAAGTTTCTTGCTTTTTGAGATATGTCAGGGGTATGAAACTCTTACGAGAGAATAGATTCCTAGGTTTTACACGTAGTTAACTATGATGATACCGGGTCCACCAAAATGCGCTGCAGTCGCAGCCAGCTCTCTCTCTTTCTCCCTCTACTTCTCTCTACATCACCACACGTTTCTTGTGTGCTTGTGTAGGTATCATAGAGGAACAGCAGCCATTTTGCTTGATATAAGTTTGTAATAGATTACTGAGCGGTTGACAGTTACTCTGATTTTGTCGAGTAGATATGCATTCATCACTGTTTAAGAAAACGTGACGGAGTGAATTTGTTCTGATCTACAATCAACAGAGCCAGGTAAGTCTTAAAAATAGCATACATTTTTTTAATTCTAACGAACTAGTTCTACGAAGTGTTATGTGAATGCGTTTTGTGAGAATGCTTTTATACTTTTTTAACAGATACCTGCATTGGATAGATCTCCTAGGAAGGAAGGAAAGAAATTTCTCTCTTTTTTGTGTGCGAGAAGCATTTTGAGAGGAAATGTTTATCATTCTTAAGTGTTAAGCCTCTCTTACTTCACCTAGCTGTGCCATCCGTTGCCCTGGCCGTGAATATGGTACATGTCAGTTCACAAAATATGCCGTAGTTTTAGGTTGAGTAATTGAAAATTCTGTTTAAAACTTCTCGTGGTTATCAGTAGATTATAATGAGTTCTTTGCAAGAAACTGCAACATAGACGCCAGGGGATAGAATTGTGCTTGTAATAAAATGAAATAATTATACCATAATGATGTCTCATTATGTTTTAATTTGAAATATTTTGAATTAACAGAAATTGTTAACTTGATTATTTCTTGTTTCTTACTATGCATTTGTTTGTATTCCTAGACTTTAAGATAATGTTTCTTTGTTTCAAAACGTATTTAGAAATACATATATATTTTTCGATCGAGAAATTGAAATTTCCATATCAAAAGTTTTCCTTGTTATTTAATGAATACTTATAGATCTTAAATGGCCTCAATATAACTGCTACGAACATCTAAACGTCAGCAAGTACCACTGTGCTTAGAGTAAATTATAAATAAAGTGGAAATTTTGTAGTGCAATGTGATGTGTTTAATCTTACAAATGGTAATGTGATTGCCATAGAAAAATCGTTTATGAACCGCAAGGGGCCGTAAGCGCATTTGCCTTATTTTACATTTATTGCAACATTTGTAGAATGCCCATTTCCTCCATCAATTACATTAGGTTTGGCAGGTTTAATGATTTACATTCTTAGAAATTCATTTTCATTCTTTTTACAGGTGGAACAGAAAGAGTACTGCGTTCCAGGGCCGAAGAAATCACTTTGCAATAGATTTTTGCTTGATCCACAAATTCATTCTTGAAGTGAAAGATTGACCGCTTTCGTGGTCCACGTGAATCTCCTTTAAATACGTTTCATGCATAAAAGGTATTAACGTTATATAAGTCTGTTACAATAATTCATTTTTATATCTTTATTGTATAAACAAATACTTCACTGTTATGTAATTTGATAATGACTTTGTACTCTTGTATTTGTATTCTCCTTCTTCCATGGTATTACTATATGACTATATTTATAGCAGTGGCGGCTCGTGCTCAGAAAAGTAGGTGAAGTTCATATATAGGTCAGGGATAAAAAAATAGGTATTTATCGCAGGGCCAAATACGTCCATCCCTCACTATACGAGCTCAATCCCTTTCGAAAAAGTCGCTCGTAAGCGAAATCTCGTATAACGAGAAGTAAATTCACATAACCATACATTAAAAATATTACGATACGTTCCCGAGTTCAGAAAATCACTTAATACATCCAAGTTTTACACTGAAATTACACTTACAAATGAAACTCATAATACATAAAAACACTGAAAATCCGGCGGCTCTGCATATAAAAAAATACGGCAAAAATGTTCATCTCTAAAATTACCAAATAGAAAATGAAAGCGAAGCAAAAATATATTACATTGAAACAATACTTTGTAATACTTAAATTACGTTTTAAATAGATAAAATAAAATGGGAAATGAGCACTCATCCAAACAAGTTGACATCGGGTATGGTGCGGTGGTGGTAGGTGTTAGTTTTTATTCGGCCTTATAGGTGATGGAACATCTGTTTTTTCGTTTGAAGACAAAACCTCGATCTCCATTTCCAAGGTGGAACGTAGAAATGCAGCTGAGATAGGCGAAATTTCGTAAGAGTGAAAATTTTGCTCCTTTATCTTTTTTATCCTGGTAAGAGCAAAAACTTAGCTCGAACAGTGAAAAGCAAGCATGTAAAAGCCCATCTCGTGTAAGCGAAAACTCGTAAAGCGGCTGCTCGTATAGCAAGGGTTGAGTGTAATGTGAAACCTATATAGAGTATCTGTTGCAATTATGCTCGCTTATTTTTTGTAAAAGGGATTCGCCTGTCTTTTAGGGCGGAGAACTTATCCACAATGTCTTCATGAAAAGGCTGACTTTTCATAATTTCACTTAAGAGTTCTTTTTGGATAGAAATATCCGCCAATGAAGACAGTCTCTGCTGTGATCCTGAATTTCTTAGGTGCGTCTTAATTCTATTCAAGCACGAAATACTTATTTCCACTGATACACTTGCTGAAGTTATAGTCAGAATTAAAGAAAAAAGTCTGTACGCCTCTTGGAATACGTCCTTATGTAATTCATTTTCACGAAGAAGTGAAATCACTCTTGTAAGGGGAACTTGCCTATATTAAACATCTTGGTAGAGCAGTTCAAGTTGTTTTCAGTCGCGGAATTTTCTTAAATGGAGTTGGGTATGTTTCTTGTAAAGAAGAAAGCGCATTATTCGGGAATATTGTTGAGCACTCTTCAAATTTTGAAATATCCGCTAGGCCAAGAAAACTTAGATTATTAATGTCTTGAAATCTAGTGTTCATCTCCATTAAAATGCTATCTATTATTTCATAGTACAACATTCTGTAATTCAGAACCATTTCCTATTCCGTTAAGTTGCTGTATTTCCTTCCTGATAGGTCACTTCTGTTTTTGGCTGTTTCAAAAATTTTGGCATAGCATTCTTCATCCCTCTTATTGCCAATTATATTGCAGGTTCTTTTAGTTTTGGAATCACAGAAATTGATATC